>JAKOGI010000166.1:0-247500 GCA_029747015.1 Carnegiea gigantea | reverse complement strand
TTGTATTGCTGATGCTTTCAAGCCCTTTCCGCCGCATGCGATATTTTGAACGCTTACTCACGGTAGCTATGGCGGTTTTAGTATCTGCTATTGCCATGGCTTTCATGGTGTCCCTAATGTTCATGTCAAAATCCTAGCCAAGTTATAGATTAAGTGTGTGACATATACCTTTGTTTTTTTGTCCGCAATATTTATCTTTTTGAAATGGTCAAGTATGTAATTACAATGGTAAATAAGATTATTAGCGGACATCCAGAGTCAGTAATAAATTCGTATATGAAGTGGAGGAGAGGTTCCACTCGCCCTCCACCTCCTCCTATTAGTAGTCCCAAGGTTTTTATTACTTATAGTTGTAACGTTATAATTTTTACATTATAATCTATATTCCTATAAGGTGGAAGGTTATTATGTTAATGATAACTACTTCCTTTTGTATTACTTATTAAAAAATTTAACATCTTTGAACGTTGTATTTGTAAAGGATTCAAGTTGGAGCGCTTGCAAGTATTCTTAATTCCTAAATGACACAGTTTCTTAATCAAAAAGAAGGTACACCGCAAGAAAGTCTATCATCCTCGTCATTAAATGACCTCAAATTAGGATTCCTAAATGACTCATCGCAATTGTTCTAAATGACCATTTCAGAAATGGCAACGAATTTTACGACCAAGTGCAATCCTCTTCATTAAATGAGCTCAAATTAGGATTCTTAAATGACACATTGCAATTGTTGTAAATGACTATTTTAGAAATTATAACGAATTTTAAGACCAGGTGCAATCCTCATCATTAAATGACCTCAAATTACAACGAATGCCCCCACGACGATGAGAGTTGAGTCTTACAATAAAAGAAGCTAACTTTTTCACACTGAGCCTTATGTTATCAACTTACCTTTTCGTAGCATTCCTTTAATGTCAGCTTTGAGTATTTTACTAATGCTTTCGATAGCATTCCTTTCATCTTTGAGTATTTTACCATCGGAATCGTGCTATAGATTAATACGAGCGATTTATCCGCATTGACATGATAACAAACCATAGACCAGAGGAGCAAAAACATGGCCACCATGGCATTGAACAATGCAACCTTCGCTGCTCTTAGATGCACCGGAAAATGCTACTTGCCTTGCCATAGTGGGATCCCATTGCTGTTATTGTCATATTTATAGCCATATTGACTAGGAGATTTTAATATAGCTGAGATTATAAGATGTACATGACCGTTGGGACAGACATGACCCCTAAAGGACATTATAATTCGCATACAATTCTTTTTAAAAAATATGTATCTTTTACATCTCTCATCAAAAATTTTAAAATTATCAAAAACTATCAAAAATTATTTCTAGAATATAATGTATGTGCAATGTATGTGCAATGTATGTGCAATATACGAGTATTATGCTATTTACAATTTGGTATTCTTCCATTTTTGTGCAAGTCTTCTAAGATGCAATGGCTAAAATATCCTTTACTTTTCAACTTTCACATCGTATCATTAGCATGTGTGTTGGTTTGTCAAAATAGTTCACTCCGTTTTGTATTAGATTCTAAGTTCGTATTATACTATTAAATAACTTTACTTTGTCAAATATATATGTTATATATATACCCTTTAGTGATGTTTTTCCTCTTCCCATCGTACAAGAAATGCATGTATAAGTAACCACAAAAAAAAAAAAACAAATATTAGTGAACACCACAATAATCGACAATACCGATCAGGAAAAGCAATAATATTCTAAACTTCTTGTGATTTATTAATGCATGTGCGTATGTATTAGTATGCGACACTATATGCTTTTTTAACTAATTAAATTAGGATCGTAAGATCCTAATTACTTTAATGTTCTAGTGAGAGCTGGATCTGTGGAGCTTTTTCGTATCGTAGAATCATATTATTGTAAAATTCGAATCGGGAGTTTAATAACTATGATTGAACCTGAACCAACTAGCGTTTGACTATGTTTCATAAATTGGATTTTTGTCATCCATACACTTAATACATGACTGCATATTGTCTTATAATTTATGCACAGTTTAAATGTGGACTAAGTAATGTCACCTCTGCTAATTTAAAAGCAAGCTCGGTGATGATCTTGGTTTGTTTGTTGATCCCTCTTTTCCATGTTACCACCTTGTCTAGTAATCCAGTCACGGTTGGCGCCCATTACACTTACGTATCACCTTTAACACTGTCGTATCTGACACGTAATGAACTAATAAATGCCACCACTTCTACATGGGTTTTTTTTTTAATTGTTGTGGTTTTTCTATTTTTAGGAGTGGAACATTTTGATTGTAAAAATTGGGTATTAATAATGTTGAATTTTTTGATAAATTTACTATCTAGAGAGAGTACTTTTGAAGATTTCACGGTTAGGTTGAGACATCAGACATGAATGCGAATAGACTTGATTCGCTGACACATATGTATAGGCTTACAGGATTATAACTAGACCTGATCAACTTCAGGATCGGGTTAGGTAATGAGAGTTGGCAAATAGAATTTTCTCGACTCTGACCCTACCCGACCCTCATGCGCGTCAGCATACCTCTGACCCTGACCCTGCGGGTACCCTCGAGTCAGACCCGACCCTCAAATCTCCCGATTTAGAAAATGAGATTTTTCACTAAGTTTTCTTTTTATTATAAAGGTCAACATTAAACATCTTACAAAATAAAAAGTCAAACGATAATATAATACTCCCATGAAACGTGTCGCAACTACAAACACTATAATGCGTAATTTAGTCATTAAACCGATAAACCGATTAATTCACCAAAATGACTGCTCAGCCTACTCCAAATATCAGAGAGAAAGTATTAAAAGGTTACGAATCAGTGAGATTTGGTGAGGGGAATGAGGGGAAGATGCTAAGAGGAGATGGGAAAGTGAAAGCGAAAAAATTTTGAATAATTGAAACTGAAAGCATCTTATTTTTATTTCAATTTTTAACTTTTTTTTAAAAAGTGAGGGTCAGCGGGTCGGGCCAGCAGGTCAAAATCTTTACTCAAGCTCAACCTCCATCATAGTCGGGTACCCTCAATTTGAGGGTGGGGGTGGGTCGGACTCAAAAAAAGCCGACCCTAACCCTCATTTTTGAGGGTCGAATCGGGGCGGGTCGGGCGGATCCTCGACCTGTTGATCAGGTCTAATTATAACTAATTGAGCTTCTTAATCATAACTAATTGAGCTTCACATATGTATAGGCTTTCACATATGTATAGGCTTTCACATATGTGGATATTTGTATGTAGCTTGAGCTAAGTTTCTTCTATCTCTGATCATTCCAATTTTAAGCCTGGTTATTACGTCTTCGGTTGAGTAGGCTAACATTTGGCTATAGTCATTTTAAGAACTTCATTCTATCATACTTATTATTTATGTATGTTAACGTGTGGATTAGATTGATATTTTGAGTGTAATTAGTGCATTGGCATCCATGTTATAAAAGTATGCTTGATCTTAATTTTTCCTTGTAATGTGCTTGCAGATTTATATTTGCCTTCAACTTTGGATGGAGTCGTAATTACTAGGGGAAACGTGAGGGTCCCATAATGCAAGGGCACCATTTGCGTTCATGTAACTCTCTCCAGTAAAGAAATATCTCAATATACTGAGCCGATGCTTTGGCTAGTAGTAGCCACTTACACTAATTTTCACCAATTAACCCTGTCTACCTCTTGCAAGTAAAAACTAATTTGCATACAAGCCAGAGCTTTTGATATACTAACTTGACGTTTTAGAGAGTTCAGGGGGGAAAGAAAAATTTCCTTAGCTTCACGTTTTTTTACAGCAATTGCGATGAGTCCTCAAGTGATGACGACACGTTAACCGGCCTACTGACGGAAATTTTGACGAAAATTATACCCGTCAAAAAATTATTTGTCGGAATGGACATTTCGACCGACCTGTCAGAAATTCTGACGGATGATTTCTGACGGATTGAGAGTCCGTCAAAATTCCAATTGACGGACCTTACTAATGGTATGACAACCCGTAAGTATGATTTTGACTGACTGATAGTCCATCAAAATAGATTTTGACGAAAAATTTTGACGGAAACATTTACCCGTCAGAACTCCAAAGATTTCAGGTTTGGCTTGGTGCTACATTTTTGACGGGGCATTTTTGACGGACTCCGTAAAAAAATGTGATAGAGCAAGATTTTTCATCATAACTTTTGACCGAATCTATCAAAAAATTCGTCAAAAATTATCATAAATTTTCAAATTTTGAACTTTCCTAAATATGCAAAGTGGAACAAAAGTGAACAAAATAATATAATGAAATTAGTGGCATAATTTTATCAAAAACTTAATAACATCTTATGAACATATTTTGACAAAGACCACCATAATCAGAATTTGAATTCCCCTTTATTGATAAAATTACAATGAACTAAAAATCTAAAAATCTTTTGTTCATATCTCACAAATTCAATTAAACAATCTAAATTATAATAGCAAAATTAATATTTTAAGCATTACAATTTCACAAACTCAAAGACATTTCATATTTATTCCCTTTTAAACTCTCTTCTTCCCATTCATTGTCATCTTCATCAAATCATCATTGAATATCCAGTTGAAGAACCCAAATAAATAATATTTGGAACCTATAAATACAAATTAAAAAAAATAAGTCAGTTGGAGAATCCAAATAAAAATAATTAAAAAAATAAACGAAATGGAAAAAAATAGTGACCAAATATTAAATCTCATAATTTGAAATCTTGGGATCAAAATTATGAGAAACTTTTATACGAATTTTTGGACTCGAAAAATTGAAATCTTGGAATTTCAATCATTTTACATGAATTTCAGATTTGGAGATTCCAAATTTTAAAATTTGAAATTTAAATTTTGAAATTTTGGAATCGAAAATATTTAAAAAATTTATTTAAATTTTTGAAACCAAAAATTCCAAAATTTAAATCTTGGAATTCAAAATTTGAAATTTTGGGATCCAAGGTGTGAAAAAATTTTATACGAATTTTTAGATCTGAAAATTCCAAATTTTCAATCTTGGAATTCAAAATTTAAAATTTTGGAATCAAAATTATGAAAAAAATTTATTTGAATTTTTGGATCCAAAAATTTCAAAATTTAAATCTTGAAATTTAAAATTTGGAAATTTGGGATCCAAAATATGAAAAAACTTTATGCGAATTTTTAGATCTGAAAATTCCAAATTCAGTCTTGGAATTCAAAATTTGAAATTTTGGAATCGAAATTATGAAAAAAATTTATTCAAATTTTTGGATCCGAAAATTCAAAAATTTAAATCTTGGAATTTAAATTTTGAAATTTTGGGATCCAAAATATGAAAAAACTTTATAGGAATTTCTAGATCTAAAAATTCTAAATTTTCAATCTTGGAATTCAAAATTTGAAATTTTCGGATCAAAATATGGAAAAAAAAAATTTAAACAAATTTTCAAATAAGAAAATTCGAATAAATATCTCGTACTTGTGAAGGAAATTCGAAAAAATTCGTAAAATGAGAGTGTGGATAAAAATAATCTTATTGTTAGTCTTCATAACTTCGAATTCTATAGATCAATTATATCCAAGAATTTGGCCCAGAAGTTCCGGTTGCAGCACCACGAAGAGCACGAAGGGTCGGTGGATGGAGCCTTGAAGGGTTTCAAGTGAAGTTTAAGGAAAGTGGAGAGCGTGGGAGAGGCGGATTGTTTGGGGAGGGTGGACTGATTTTCTAGGAGAGAGAGAGGGTGAGAATGGGGGTCACAATTTGATGTGCGGGAGGGGAGAGAGAGAGGGTATGATTATTTGGGGAAGGGAGAGAGAGGGGGATGGCATGAGATTCGGGAGGAGAGAGGGGGATGGCATGAGATTCGGGAGAAGAGAGAGGGTAGAGCTTGATTAGTAATTCTATAGTACATACTCATATACCTAACTATGTACACACCTATATAAGATGGTGTGTACTATGTTTCAAAAATTCTCACGCCAGCCCTCTCTCTGTTCTTTCCCCAAATAATTTTGCCCTCACTCTCTAAAAATTCCACAATAAATCCTACCCTCTCTCTCTCCTCTGAGGCCAACCATCAAAGCTCCAAAAATTCTATGGTACATACCCATATACCTAGTTATGTACACATCTATATAAGAGAGTATGTACCATGCTAAAATACATACGTTTGTATCTAAGAATTTTTGAAACATAGTACACACCCTTTTATATAGGTGTGTACATAGTTAGGTACATGGGTATGTACCATAGAATTATTGGGAGTGAGATCTTGGAGGAGAGAGAGGGTGGATTATTTGGGGAGGGGAGAGTGAGAATTTTGACGGGCCAGAGAATTTTGACGGGATCCGTCAAAATCACTGATACATTTTGTCAGTTTTTTTGACAGGGTTGTCAAAAGCTCAACAGTAATTTTTGACAGACTAACTTTCCGTCAAAATCTTCCGTCTCGGCTTAACATATCGTCGAAATCCTTCATTTTCCGTCAAAATTTCCATCAGATTTTTTGACGGCTCAACTTTTCGTCAAAATAGTCCATCAAAAATTACCTCGAGATCCGCATGACCTAACACACCGTCAAAATTTTGATTTTTCCGTCAAAATTTTTGACGGCTCAATTTTTTGTCAAAATAGTCCGTCAAAAATTATATCGAGATTCACATAATTGACACACCGTCAAAATCCTTAACTATCCGTCAAAATTTCCGTGAAAATTTTCGACGGATCAATTTTCCATTAAAATAGTCCGTCAAAATTTGAATGCAACTTTCTATTAGTTTGCCGCACTTTATTTTCGACGTAGCATATGAGCGGTTGTCCATCAAATTGATTAATATACGACACATGTACATATATAAATTACCATATATCAATTTCTATTAGTTTCTTTGTGATCTATATATGCATTAAAACAAAATATCCTTAGACCAATTCCAATGGCTGGCTCGTGAGGCAAAATGAAGGATAGAGAAAGGGGGTGAGACATGTGGCTACCTACGGCAAATGCCTCATGACTCGCAGGGAGCCTCACGGCCATGAGGCGGCTCATGAGGTATTTTTTTGCTTTTTTATTTTTTAAATATTTTTAATTAGTTTTTTTTTTAATTCTAAAAATAAAGTTGTGTGTTATAGGGTGGATCCATGAAAACTATTTTATTTGGTGAGTCAAAGTGGTAAGCTTTGCATGGGTTTCCTTTTTGACTTACAAGTTGATGTGATAGAGGTAGTTCCCCATTGCTGAGCCAAGAAAGCAGCTCTCCACTAGAAATGCTCTTAGCGCAACATATCATATGTGACAAACTTATGTAGTTTATGATTTTCAAATGTAACTCTTAGCCTAATTCTATATCAATTTATTTTTAATTATAACTATCCATACTATTATAATGGCAATCTTTACAAAACCTTAGAATTGTGCAACGAGAGTGATTTACAGAATTTGGTGCAATTGTAACCATAAAAATTGTGAATGCATTAAATCTAAGCCGTCAATTTTAAGGTTAAGATATCTTTTTATTTTATTTAAAAAATCCCTCATGATTTCAGGTATACATTATAAAAGATATATGATCATTCAATTATCTAGGAAAAAAATTAGACAATTATATTTATACTATACTGATAGCAATTTTTGGAAAACCTTAGAATGCTACAACGTGAGTGATTTGTGGGATTCAGTTTAATCTAAACCGTATAAATTATTCATCCATTAAATCTAATCTGTCGATTTAAAAAGTTTAAAAATTTGCACCTTCTCTGAATAAAACACCTCTTTTATTTTTATTTTTAGTAGAAATATTTATAATTTCAATTATATATGTGATAAAAGATAGATTATAATCTTATTATTTGAGCGGGAAAAAAGCAATTAATTTTTCATGATATCAGTTTATCTTATCTTTTTTTTTTGTGTTGGGCGTTTTATCTTTTCATTTGAATTTATTTATTTTAACTGTTTAGTTAGATATTAAACGCTTTTTCGATTTGATTCTCTCTCTCCTCCCCCCTTTGAAGCAACCTTTCTTCTTCCCCCACTTAATTCGCCATTCAACTCAATAATGTCTTTACTTTCCTTCCCTTCCTCACCCAAATTGCAGAATCGGTGAGGAGAATTCAACAATTAAATTTTTCATGCTAAATTCTACTGCATCATTGGTCCTATCAGCCTTCTTGAACATCACCAGGAACTCGATTTGCTCTTTATGGATACGAGAGTCCTCCTCTGCTGACACCTTTCAACTTAAGAGAAGGACAGAAGGTATGTCTTCTCCCTGTCCAATTTTGGATCTTTTTTCGTGTCGTTCTGTTTATATGTCTTTGGTTTAAGTAAAAATTATTCAAATTGTAGAATGACACTAGAGTCTACATCCTTGGCATTTGAATGTGGTTTAACACGACAAGACAGAAGTGAGGCTGGCATGGATGAACTTTGCTTTGGTTTCTCCGTCTTTGAAATTTGCTTTCCTTTTAATTTATGCAAGTTCTTTGTCAGGAACTCTGTTCTTGATCCCCCAATCCCAAAACATTGTTTGAGATTTTCATATGATGTTCTCTTCAACGACTCTTTTGTTCCAAGCATGAGTATGGTGATACTGGAAATGGGTTGTCTTTGAATTGGAAGATCTTCCTTGCTAAATAAGATTTTTCCAGAGAAGAATTTGCCCACCCATCGCTACCAAGATTTTTAAGTTATAACTTCTATTTTTTTCCTTTGTCATGGGGGGTTATCTTGATTTTAATTTTGTTAGTGAGTGAGTAATTTTGGCTTTTACAATTTGCGATGAATTATGGGCACATATGGAGTGCGTATCTCTCCTTCTCATCATCGTGTTTTTTATTTGCTGATAATTTGATATATAGTTCATGATACTGGGTGCGTGCTCATTCTAGATTTGGTAACCGTACATGATTCATGATTTTTTGCTGTTTCGTATTTCTGATATTTGATTCTGACTGTTGCTTTATGATTTTGGGTTTTTATTTGATTGGTAATATGGATGCTGAGTGGAAGTCGGTGAAGAGAGGACCTGGGGAGGGGGCGGGGTATGGCATATGGGTTCCTAAGTTGAGAACAAGATCTAGAAGAAGTGGGCGGGATTGTAGAGAGAGACGCTGTGCAGGGTGCAGGGTGCAGGGTGCAAAGTTTGAATCGGTGTCAAGCACTCGAGCGAGCATGAAGACACCTGTCGAAGGGGATTAATCTGAAAATTGGATTTTGTTTTGCATACGAGTAAATGGCATGGTGGTGCTACTCGTTAAGCGTTTTTGAAGAAATATTAATGATCTTTTGTTTTTATTTGCTAGAATTTGAGTTTGTAATTAGCCTCATATCAAAAGAAACGGAAGCTCGCTATGCCAATCAACTTAGCATGACTCATTCTATGTGACTTCGTATACTTCTGGGTGGATTTGTGTGCTGACCTATTACTATTAGGTCTTGTGTATTAATAGATATTTTAGCAATAAAACATGTTTGGATTTCCACCTTTAAAAAGATTAAAAAAACTATTGAATTTTAAATGTACAAATGCGGCCACCTGTACAACTACTTATATAGTTGATGTTTGTAGCTGTGCTAACTTCCCCTACTCTATCTACGGAAATTGTATAGGATTTGCCAAAATTTTATCAGTCTCAAAATTTCGTTCAAGGCAAACCTATGTTTCAATTACAATATGAAATTGTTCTATATCAAAATTTTTTGTGCAACTTATCATGGCATTTGTCATTATGATAATGCAATTTGTACCTTTTTTGCACTATTTATTATCATCAAATAAATAACATCTTTTGGGGGTTTGGACGTGAAACTATGGAAGATTTAGATACCAATAATTCGATTTTGAAAAATAACTCCCAATAAGTTGACCATTGGAGGTATTTAATTGTGGTATCACATGAGGTCATTTTAAATTTTGGTATTTTCAAACAATTTGAAATTCAAAATGATTGTATATAACTTAAATTTTATTTATTTGTGTTGTTTTAAGAGCAATAGTTTTTAAAATTTCTAAAAAATCAATCTTAAATCGCCATGCGATATCAAAAATAAATATCCCCAAAGGTCGGACGGTTAAGAGCTACTGTTAAAGATCAGATTATTCGCATCTAAGCCTCCAAAATTTAGATTATTTACGTCTTAAAATTTATCTTTTATCACTGTAGGTTTTTTAAAGCAGTAATCTCAATTGTATATAAAGTTGTTATTTGTTTATTCTTTTTAATAGTAAGTTTTGTGAGCACGTGTGTAGTACTACTGCAAGTAAAATGCATAATTTGAGCATCTGGGTTATGACATAAGACTACAAGGGTAATATTAGCTTTGATGAACATTTGAAACCATTTTCTAATTTTTATCATCATGTATGTTCTTCATAAAATTAATAAAATTTAATATTAAATGTTGTTGACACCTTTAAATAATTGTTTAATTGAATACACATTTTTACACATTCTCTCGCACAATAAAAAACATTACGAAAGTTAATACTTTTTTGTGTAGAAATCATATAAAGATTGAAACAACAAAATTGAAAATATTTTGTTAAGAATTTATTCTAATACATTACTATTTCTCAAGCCCAAGAAAAGAAATAGAAGTATAATTTTTAAAAAAAAATCAAAATTAAAATATTCTGTGTACAGCACGGATTTATACTAATTGTTATTTAATTATGAACTTCACAAAAAAAATGTTGTATTCCATTGGGGTTGTTTAATAAACATATTTGTTTACCCTGGGATGAAATTTCCCAAATTATTGCTGCTACTGTCACGACAGGAGGGGAGAGAAAATCAACCAAAGTTGAACAGGCAAAACGCAGGAAACGCGAGCAGAACAAACAGAGAAGAAGAAAGCTTCGGATTCCCTTCCCTTTTCTCTCTCCTACTCTCTCATATCGATGCAACTTCAACACCACCATCAGCAGCAACCATGTCGAGGATGAAGCATCTCCTTCGGAAGCTCCACATCGGAAATGGCCACCACAACAACCGCCACTCCCGCCGCCGTAACCCCGACAACAATCGGCCGCCGTCGGAGACGGAAACACCGCCATCTTCTTCCTCGTCGTCGTCGTCGCCTCCGTCGGCCGATTCGAGCGATCGGACTGTGACGGAGAGTGCTGGTGTTAATGATAGAGGTGGAAACCCTAGGGATTTCAATTTCTTCGAGGAGGAGTTTCAGGTACAATTGGCGATGGCGTTGAGTGCCTCTGATCCACGGAAGGATGACGAAGCGGACCAAATAAAGGTTGCCAAGCAATTGAGCCTTGCTTGCTCCCCGTCGACGCCTGATGATCAAGGGCTTAGTGAATTTCTGTCGCTTAAATATTGGGTTAGTCTTTCTTTTGTCGTTTTTGTGCAATTCATTAGTTCATGCTATTTGTTTTGGGTTTTTATGGTTTTTCCTTCTGGGTTTTACATGATACTTTGATACTGTTGGAATGAACAAGTTGTAGGTGATACTTTACTGTGTATTTTCATGTTTTTTACAACTATTTGGTAATTGGTACAAGTTCTGGGGTGGAATTGTTTGTTCTATAGTCAGGAGGATATAAGTGCCACAAGCAATGCTTGTTAGCGCAAATGTCCGAGCGTGTGTAGGTCAATTTGTTAAACAGGCTTCTGGCTGTATAGGAATGTTTAAAGTGTGGTTATTGGAGCCATCATCTTGAATATTTCTGTGCTATCAATGGACGAAACGTTTTTCCTTTGGTGAAAGGGATTGATTTGTTTTCACAAAGTTATTTGTTGATGATACCGTTTTTATGTTTATCTATTATTTTTTTGTGGCATGTTCTCAAATTTGGGCTAATAAGGATTAGAATAGTTTTGTTTTACTCGACGTGGATTTAGCATAACTGACATTATGATACTATAAATTGCATTACTTTGTGCAGAACTACAATGTCGTACATTATGATGAAAAAGTGGTCGATGGATTTTATGATGTTTATGCTATTACATCCGGGTTGGTTGCACAAGGGGAGCTGCCATTGCTTGTGGATCTTCAAGCGATTTCCATTTTGGATAATGTTGAATATGAAGTTGTTTTGGTCAATCATTCCATTGATAGTCAATTGCAACATCTGGGGGATAAAGTGTATGCCATATCAGTGGAATCTAGAGTTATGGGACATGGATTGTCTCTGAATAGTTTGATTCAGAGGATAGCCAACCTTGTTGTTGACAGAATGGGTGGTCCTGTAAGTGATGCAGAAGAGATGATGAAGAGGTGGAGAATTAGAAGTAATCAGCTGAGAGGTTCTCTCAACACCATTGTCCTGCCTCTTGGTTGTATTGATATTGGACTTTCACGCCATCGCGCCCTGCTATTTAAGGTTTTCTAATTTTGGGTTTTATTCTATTATCTAAAATTCATTATGGCTTATTGATGTTTGGTTGCAATATTTTTTAAAAATTTCTTTTAACATTTTTCTTCACATTTATTTGTGCATTCTTGAACATCTAGTTCATTGATATCCCTAATGTTCCTTGTAGTTCCTGCCACTCGTGTTAACATTGTCCATCAGGCTTAGTTTTTCTTAATTGGTAGCTTGATTACTTTGTTAGGGAACTTATGATTGGTGCTGAAGTCATCCTTTAGAGCAACAAGCTAACAACAATAACAACTACTACTTGTGTTAATCTTGTTTATGTAGGGTCTGGGGAGATCCAAATATAGGCAGTCTTACCTCTATAAGCAATTTTGCTGTCACACAAATACTGAACCCATCTGGTACTAGTTAAGAGAATTTCGAGGTTTGATGTTGTTAGTCATGACATGACAATTCTTCCCTGGAGTTTCAGTAGTTCTAGCTTCCTAAGCGTAAGTAAACTCTGTAGCTTGCTTACTGAACTGCGGACTCTTCATTTGCTACTGTAGTGTCTTCAGGTATTTCAAATTTTCCTGATGCACTTATTCCCTTTTGGTGTACGGCTCTACGTGAACTGGTCTTCGGTACCATTGTCCAACATGGGTAGTTGTCAATGTGACAGACACAGATATTTTTGAGGAAATTTCTGGGTTTTAGTGTCATTTAAAGCATCCAAGTATCAAGTGTCTAATGTGGGTTAGTGGGTAGGAGGAAGGTGAAATGTAGAGTTTGGGTAATATCTTGGCTGATACTCTCTTCTTTTGTTATCTTCAGTCTTTATTTGCCATGTGTAGCCACTGTATCTTCTGGACCTTGTTGGCTTGATGCTGCTATCACGACATAAGAGATGAATAGTTAAATGATTAGATGTCCTAGGCCTTTTATGGATATACTGCTTGTCGGTTGCTTCTTTCTTTGATGGTTCTATATTGGGGAGAGCAGAATGGTATTGCACCATTTTTGTAACAACTAATACCCTCCCTCTATAGATTTCACCCAAGCAAGATATGTGTTAGTCTAGATGTATGCATTGTCACCCTCAGGTTGTGTCCAAAAGACCTGTGTCAGAGATTTTTGATAGAAGTTTTAGAAGTGTTTAAAAGCAAGTTGTCAGCAATCTGAAAAACAAGCTACAAGTGTTGCATCTTGATAACCTGAGTAGGTTCTTAGATCATGACAACTGGTGCTTATAGCTTTTATCATTGATATCTAAAGATGGTGACAGAGTATGCGTTTGCTGCTGGTAATCAGGCATTCTTGTTTCTTAAGTAATGTACTGTGACACCATTTTTACTTATGCAGAAGTATCTTTATTCTGGCGGACACACTGCATTTCTGTTGGCATTATGTTATCCATATATTGTAGAAGATCTAAGTATTTTTCTGCTCTGTTTCTGGTATGACTACAATAATAGCATTGACATTGCATTGACTTGGGGTCATGATGGAGATCTCTCCATGCCCCTTAATTTGGAGAATCAAATCAGTCAAGGTAATGTTATTTTAGTGGCCAAAATGTAAATAAATAATCCACATTTTGTTTAAGAAGCAAAACAGTAGGTCACGGGTTAATTCCAGCAGTAAACCCGGTTTTTGAGAGCTTAATTACTTAGACCTCTTTGAGGTTTAAGTCTAATATTTTACAATGGGTTTGAAGTTCAAGAAGTTAGCTTTTTAGCAAAACAAGTTTCAACTTATTTGGACTTCATTTATCCATCCATTCAACCAATAAACCCAAACTATCCAGATTATCCAGTTGAACCAGAATGTACTTGGTTTTGAGTATGTGATTTCTTAAACTACATTATGGTTTAAGTTCTGGATTTTTGCATTTTTGGGTTCCCATAGATGTTACCTTTCAGGTCCAATCAAGCAAAACCAATCATGCTCAGTCGAAGTGAAGAAATCAGACCATTTTATCGACCCTGTCAGTTTTGGTTCAAATCTGCACGGTAAAATGTTTAAGTGGAATTCTCCCACTTAAACACGTCTTAACCTTGATTTCTTTACTTTGGGGGTTTGTACACACCCTAAGGATTTTCCATATGGCCAGAAATTAAAATCATGTTCATTTTTGATTGGTGGAAACAAAGGCACAAAATCGGGCTGAAAACAGGTTCTAGAAACCGGTTTAGTGCTAGATGTAATTTCCTTCCTCTAAGGGTTTGCTCAGCTGCTTGGATGCTTATTTACTTCCAATCACGTTCAAGGCTGCAAGAAACACCATCATTTGCTGCAAACAAGCCTTGAAAAGAGCCTAGCTAATGAGAAAACAAAGAAAGATTTAGCACCATGCAATCTGATTGGTCACTCGAAAAGGGGTTTTGCTTTATGGCTGCTTTTTCTTTCTTTTCTCTAGTAAAGCTGATGTATTAGGCTTAAATACATGTATTAAGGATAAGTATGATCATTTGTTTTGCTTTCCTTGTATTCTAGTTGTAATTAGCTTAGATTAATCAAGCTTGTAAACTAGATTAGTCCTAAGCACCTAGCTAAGCTTACTTAGACGTTTCCTTCCTAAGGAGGAAACCTCCTTTGCTAGCATTCTGCCTAAGGGCCGTGTATATAAGGCCTCAGAGGGCTTATGTTGTACTTAACTTTGATGTTGAATACAAAACCAGAATTGAGAGCTTTTTCTTTCGTTGCCCTTAAACACTTCACTTACTTATCCTTAATTAGGCCGATTAAGGTGGTGATCAAGTAAGTCTTAACTTTTAATTAGGTGGTGTTTCTATATCCTAATTAAAGTGAAGGGCCCTAAACTCAAACTTAGTGGTGTTTCTGTATCTAAGTGAGAGTTTAGATTATCCTTTTCTCATTTATTCAACTGTGAATTCCCTTAAACTCAACTTGAATTCAGCTTGCTTAGTTTAACATTTGGATTCAGTCTTGAGTAATTGCGATCCTCCCCCACAGATACGTCAGGTCATGACCGTGTCCCATGTAGTCATTAAGATTTATCGTTAGCCAAGGGGTTTTGAAATGTAGTTTATTTAGGATGTTTGAGCTTTCCGGAGTTTATAACTTGAGGTTTTAGGGTACCTTCCTACGCTAATTTCTGCGATTGGAAGTGACTGGTTAGTTATCATAGTTATCAAGGTGGGAGGAGTAGAGGATGCATATTTATTTTGTGTTCTGCTGAGCGACTTTGTTTGTATGTTAACCTTCACGCTATATTGCTGATATATTTGTTTCTGTCACATGGCTAGTTTTGAGAACCTATAGTAGTTTTATCCTTCTTTGATTTATGGTCTTGTGTTATGAGTAAGTGTTTGTAACTATCTTTACTAGAATGTTTTCAACACAGTTAAATATTTCTTCGAATTTGATGCCAGGTGCTGGCAGACAGGGTTAATCTCCCATGTATGCTAGTGAAAGGGAGTTTGTACACAGGCACGGATGAGGGAGCTGTGAACTTGATTAAATTTGATGATGGAAGGTAAGAGCTTCCTGTGCATATTTTCTGGTGTTATGGTACAAGAATGTGGAGTTGGGATTTCGTTTCCTTAGCTGGGTTCAGTCTGCTCGTTTTGTGTGTGTTGTTTATTGAGTGGTTTACCCCTTTCCCAGACTTTTTCCGTCATGATTCCAAGATGCTTACAGTTTCACCTGAGGGTGAGGGGTAATGTAAATTTCTTGTGGCATGTGAACTGATAATCACATTTTGCTGCACTTGTGCGTGCTTAATTGTATCCTTGCTTTTTGCAATGCTGTTCAGGCTAAGAAAAAGCCTGTTGGTTCTTCTTCACACACATGTCTGTTGTTTATTGCAGCGAATACATACTTGATTTGATGGGGGCTCCTGGTACGCTAATCCCTGTCGAGGTTCCGAGCAATCTTGTTGTAGATACTGTGTTGGAAGCAAGGGTTTTATCAGATAGAACTGCAGCTATTAACAATATGAGTTTGTCACTTGACAAAGTAGTTGGGCTGGATGGAAGCATTCCTGATGTGCCTGGGCCTAATTTTAAAGGAGCAGTCTTTACGAGAACACAGGCAAAACAGCAAGATGAAAATGCTGTTGCAGCAGATTTGACTGTAAGATCTCAGCATGAATTTCGGAAGTCTGTTAAATCAGACCTTGGGCTATTTGAAGGGCTAGGAAGTCCAGTTGAAGTCACGTTGCTGGCACAAGAAAACAGGGTCAATGATGTTTCTAAATATCTTATTAGTGCAGCAAAAAATCCTGAATTCGCTCAGAAACTCCATGCCGTTTTCCTAGAAAGTGGTGCTGCACCTCCAGCAGATTTGTTATTGGAGATGCATCAGGCGGTTGTGTGTGAAAAGACATTGGTTAATCAAATCCCACCACCGGGGCAAGAAATTGTGGATTCTGGAGCTTCATGTAGCCCTGAACATTACAAATCTAATACCGAGAAGTCACTCCATTGCTTCCATGTGGTGCAGTCCTTGAACAGTTATGACCATAGTGACAGTCTCAGACCTGCCTCTGGTGGGAAGGTCTGCCCTATGCTTGGTGAATTTGCAGAATGGGAGATACCCTGGAAGGATCTCCAGATAGGAGAGCGAATTGGTATAGGTCAGATTTCCTGCTTTGTCTATTGAATTTATAGTGAATTCAAGACAACTATTATCAATATGTAGAATGAGAAGCCATTGTGTTATATACATGATGGTTTTCAGCAAGGATCTGCTTTAGATTACTTTTTACAGTTGTTGTTGCCATGCATCTTAAATTTCAAGGGCGTACCCTTTGGGCTTTAACTCAAGACTATCTTTGCATGTAACTTGGGATAACTTAATCAGCGGGAGTTTTAACCTTTTTTATTTTTGTAAAAATTTTCTAAAGCATGTTTTACAATATGTTTTAAACTGTGCATTCAATGCATGTAGATTATTCTTATTTCTTAGTTTGCTAAATGGGAATATAACATCCTTGACTACAATCTTGTTTTGCAGGTTCCTATGGTGAGGTTTTCCGTGCAGATTGGAATGGCACAGTAAGTACTATCGTAAATGCAAGACTGGTCAAGTTTGGCAATCGGGCTTGAAATTTTATATGTCATTTCGAACTGCTGTTTGATAATTACTGTTTCATAGTCAAAGGTACTTTGAATGGTTGAACCGAAACTCATATGGAGCTAAAGCCTATTGTTTACGTAATAATGTACTACAAAGTTCGCGGTATAGAAAAATCCTGCGACGGAATTACCGAGATGGAAGACCCTCTAGGGGCTGCCCTGCTTGAGCTTTTAGCCGAGTCCGCGTGACCGTACATAAAAACATGTGATGTCATTGTTGCACATAAGACTTTAACATAGTGGTGGGAGTAATCCTGAAAATAACGATACACATGCTGGGAGCAATACAACTTGTGTCCTATGTTTGTACCAACTCTTCATTTATGATTCGATTGCTTTTATTTGGCTCTTGCTGATCAATCTTATTTACTTTCATGAGTATAATTATGAGATTCATGCCTAGGTTCTTAAATATTATAAGACCGGTATTCGTTCAAGTAGTTGATGTTTCCTTAGAAACTCTGTAAGAAGGGTTGTGGCAAATGCTTTTGTTTAAGAAACATGCCATTGTTTACTTCATGGACATTGTGAGTGTATTATTCTATGATATTCTAACTATTTATTTACCCCTAGGACTAATAGTTTAGAATCTGACATAAATATTGATGCTTAACTTCCATTTTACACTCACAAAAACTGCAAAATTTTAAAATCTGGGTGGGTCCAACATGTGGGAATGTATCTTTATAATTTTGGAGGAGCCTAAATGCCACGGCACTATGTGATATAGTATATGAGAGGTCAATTTTGAAATTCTGTTGTCTCATCTATGTTAAGCAGCCCACAAAAAAGGCCTATAGGGTGTCACCTTGGGCCGGGTACGGAGGTATGCATCCTCACCTGAATGGTGGAATTCAAATTTTTACGGGAGCCATGGTTTGAACACCACCTTTCAATTAAAATTTAGATAGCTTTATATTCATTATGCCGATGTTCAATTCATGTATTTTATGGGTGAGACATTATTTATTTAGTAACTCAAAAGATTTTTTTCTTTTGGGGTGTTTTTTTTTTTTTTTTGGGGGGGGGGGGGGGGGGCGGATGTAACCCAACAAACCTTGGCCAGTGCTTTCCCTATTGGATTGCAATGAGGCTGTTTCCATTGGCCTAGATTATGGAGGCATTAATTATTTGGTCTAACATAACCTTAGATGAGCATTTGTGATATGGTCGAGCATCGTGCCAAGGGGCATGTCAGAAAAAAAAACTGTGTGGTAGTGACTCTTTCGGCTACTGGAAAGTGGACAAACAAACAGAGAAGTAATGAAACCTAAAATTTCGGAACATGGCAAGAGTTGTACAGGGTGGTGCTATTCGTGTATGTACTTTGGCTATGACGAAATCTTTCTCAGCTTTATATTTAGGTTAATGAAGATATTGGCGCATGAACATTATTTTGCATCTCACCTCAAGATTTTGCTTAAAGATTGGGGATGGATAAAGACTTTTGAATATTATTAAGCTTCACAGTAGCAATCATGACCCAGTACTGTGCAAGGATTGCACCAGAAAGATGTTTGATGTGTTCATAATTTCTATTGGTGGATTATCTGGATGAACAACAAACTACTTTCTAGTCCATCTAGTCAGTCCGATTCTGACTTGAGGGACTTGGAGTTATGCGTTTTATCCATTGCAAAGATGAGATTAGAGAGTGAATTGTTGGAAATCGACTAGAAGCTAATGGTCTGGTTGTGCAGTAAAATCATTCATTTGGGTTGATGGAGATGCTTAGGCCTTGAGGCAGCTGTTGGAAATCTGATTCCAGACGACCTTTTTTCTATTGAACAAGTCTTTAACCCTAGTAGTGTTGTGCATGTGAGTAACAGATAAACATTGTTGGAGGGTCTTTGTGGGTGCTATTTTTTGTTGAGCTTCATTTCCATGTAGCAACTGTTACTTGTGAGTTGTGATATTGCCTCTTGCATTCAGTTGTGCTCATTTGTGGCATTTGCCCTACTGTTTCGTGTGATTTGTATCCCTTTTGATTTTTGTCCCTGATAAATACGATACAACATATGGTTATCTGAAATCTATGTGTCTGTGACAGTAACCTTATGAATGCCATAGTTTTAGTTGCTTTTCCTGATTTTATCAATGTAATTAATCAATATGCCCTTTGTAGGAAGTTGCTGTGAAAAAAATTTTGGTCCAAGACTTTACTGGTCATGCGCTGACTCAGTTTAAATGTGAAGTAAGCTTTATTGGTTTCTTATTCTCTTCTTGTTTGCTTTTTTAATGATTTTGCCTGCTCCAAGCCTGATACATGTCTTTTTTACCTTATACTGGCTGCTTTTGCAGGCTGAAATGATGATTAGATTGAGGCATCCTAATGTTGTGCTCTTTATGGGCGCTGTAACCCGTCCTCCAAATCTCTCCATACTGACAGAGTTCCTTCCTAGGTAATGTTACATTGACTGACACGGCAAATACTCAGTAACTCCTATGTTCGAATGGAAACTCTTTTCTACACTGAGGTCTATTGAATTGACTTCATATTTTCTTTCATATTTCTTTGCTGAAAACTGAGGATTGTGGACTTGTGTTTATGAGTCCTATGATGCACAGATCATTAAACTCTAGTATTGCTATAAACAACTCAAACTAATATTTATTGTAGAGCTCATAGGATGAAGCTCTAGCTAGCTGCATTGACCTATGAAAATGTAAAGAAAGTTTGTAAAGGTTTGGTAGGTGTAAACTGACGTTTAATTTTTTTCTTCCCATGCTGTGTTTTTGAATGTCCTATGTGGTGTTCCTCAGGGGCAGTTTGTACAGACTGTTACATCGGTCCGGACTCCAAATTGATGAAAAGATACGCATAAAAATGGCTCTGGATGTGGTACTATTTTCAATTTATGCTTCTTCATTTTCCCTTGTCAGGTGGTTAAGTTTCTTTAAATCTTAATGGATCTTCATTTATTTGTAGGTCAGAGGCATGAATTATTTGCATACAAGTCATCCTACTGTAGTCCATCGAGATCTGAAGTCGCCCAATCTGCTTGTCGATAAAAATTGGGTGGTTAAGGTTTGTTTTACTCATTCCTTGCAGTCTTGATTTTAATGTAACTAGGGATTCAATGGTCTTATATTCTTATGGCATTTCAATAAGCCAAGCTTCAGTAGAAATGTTTAGCATATGATAAATTTTACATAACCATGAGTTTTAATTTACATTCCTTGTCACAAGAAGTGATTCTAATAAAGGTGTGATGTGGCATGCATTATAACACCCCCCATCTATTTATGTATGCAGGTTTGTGATTTTGGTTTGTCACGCGTGAAGCACCATACCTTTCTGTCTTCTAACTCTACAGCTGGAACGGTAATAATACTTGTATTCTAGATATCCTTGCATGCATGTTGTATGTGATCCGGGTTATATTATCTGTGATTCAGCCATTTCAATTTTCTTTTGTAGTTGTTTTTCTGTTTTTTTTTTTTGGAGTTTATCTTCTGATTCCTATGTAACACAAATTGTGGCCACATTAGTGTTCCACAAATGACCGCCCTTTTTTGGGTGTAATGAGCACTAATAATCTGCTGGTTTTTTGTGAAAGATTGGGCAAGTAAAGGATGGATAACCTTATAAAATTTCAAGTTGCTTTTTAATCAATCAAAGTTTCTAAGAGTCTCCTCTGCATCAGACCTATAGCTATGCATGTACCATGGATATTATTTTTGTCTGTAAGTATTTATTTGTGAAATTTTTGTTGACATATTCTGCTTGTAAGTGACTGCTTTACAATTTAGCCATTGCATCCTGACTGCCCTTTAGTCTGAAATGATAATTCCCTGCTTTATTGCTCTGTTCAGACCTGATTTTGATCAGGTAAAAAAGTGACATAAGTTGAGATAAATCATTGTCAAAAACGCACAGTTTTAAACCATATCTGATATCTCTAGGGGACTGTACCATTTTGTGAAGGGAGTGATACGTGTGCCTCATCTAGGAGTTGCTTTGTTTCTAAGTGAGCTGGATTATTTTCGCTCCTATTTAGAGCTGAGCTGTTATTAATGCAGGATTGGGTGGTTATGGAAAACCCTTTCTATCTTGGAACCTAAATTGATCATCTAGCTGAAAGGAGAGGTTCTTTTTTTTTTTTTTTTGGGGGGGGGGGTGATTATCACACGCTGCAATTATCAGTAATGAGGTTTCATAGGGTAAAGCCTTGGCTGTTGGTGTTCAGGGAAGAAAAAGAAGAAACATGAGGAATAACTATTGTGGACTTCCTGTGAAAATTTGACCTCGTAATGCAACATGTGATGGAGCTGAAGCCTAAGGAGATTAGATTTCTAATATAAATAGAGAAGGTTTGCTAAACCTGCTTGACCAAAACAAGTTTTAAATCCAGCTAGTTAGCCTATTGGGTTTGTGCACCTGGGCCTTTTCCCCTTTTTGGACTTTTGCGTGTTTTTTTTTTGAGCTTTTTTTTTTTTGGGGGGGGGGGGGTCCTGCTGTACTTAGTTTTAAAAAGCGCGAGGCACACTGAGACACATAGGGTCCCAAAGTGCAAGGTGCAAGGCGTGAGGCGAAGACGCACGCATCATGGATGCGAGGCGCACTTCTATGCAAAAATATTTTATAAGTCTTTCAGATTTCACAAAGCATATTTTGCAGAAACAACTTAGATTAAGTGCATTGAAAAAGTGATTAGATATCACTATAACTACTAACACTGCAGATAACCTTAAGATATGTTATCTTATCATCGTAATTCCCCAATGAACACATTTCCTGTGCAAGCATAGCTCAACTTTAAGCTCCCAAGGAAGGAAAAGAAGAAAAAAGGTAAAGGCAAGGCCAAGAAGAAGAAGAAGAAGGGGGAGGATATAGCCTTGCATCCTTGAGGCGCACCTCATCCCCTCCGAGGCCCTAACCTTGTAGCCTCATGCTAAGGCACGCCTCAAGCGGGCTTTTGTAAACTAAGCTGCTGTAATCCTCTTTCATTTATCAAGGTTGCTCCTTACCAATTATTCTGCATGTTTTTGGTCTAAATGGGGCGCAATGTGTGAAATTTTTGTCTGTCAATTATCCAATACGGTCACTTTAAGATTGACGTGTAGTGCGAGTATATGTACATGAATTTTATTTTTCTGTTTTTCTTTTTCGTAATTTGTTCCTCCCTTTGAAGTGAAATGTGTAGTTGTGTACTAATACGGTATGTCTTGGAAAAGATTGTTGGCTTCTGATATTGATCACTGGTAGATACGCAGTTTTAAGAATAGGGTTACTGTGGATCTCTCTTGTGGACTCCATCCATAATTGGTCTCATGTGATCCAACATTTATTGTGTAATTGCAGCCTGAATGGATGGCGCCTGAAGTTCTAAGGAATGAGCCATCCAATGAAAAGTAAGTACGGCAAATATGGCTTAACCCATTCAAGTTACTATCAACTGCATGATTTGTCAATCTTTCTAATGGAGGTGCTATCTTCAGATGTGATGTGTACAGCTTTGGTGTGATATTGTGGGAGATGGCCACATTATGTGTACCGTGGACTGGGTGGAATCCCATGCAAGTTGTGGGTGCTGTGGGTTTCCAAAATAGACGCCTCGAAATCCCGAAAGAAGTTGATCCGATGGTGGCTCAGATAATACGGGACTGTTGGGAGAAGTAAGTGTTCAATCTCCCTCACTGGTTAAAGTGAATTTAATGCTTCACTGTGTGATCTGAAGCTGACTGTCTTTTTTTCCCCTTCGCACTGAAATTTTTTCCCAGTGATCCTTGTTTGAGGCCTTCTTTTGCACAGCTCATGTCCCGCCTAAAAGATCTACAGCGCTTGATTGTACAGAGAGATTAGTCTCCATCGTATCGATAGCTAGGATCTGTTGCTCTGCTCGAAGGGCTGGAGTAGCAGGAGCAGCTAAGTTAGGCTGCGTATTGTTATTATTATTATTATTATTTTTGAAATTGCAAAGAAATACACAAGAAACAGTGGTAGACGTTGATTCATTCGAAGTGGGGACTCAGCACCTACCAGTAAACAGAAGTTTGGAGTTCAAAAGACAGACTATGGTTATCCTCTAATTGAACAGAAGCACGAAGTGCAATCGAGGATGCCACGGTGTTAAGATTTAGGCCTACACGAAGTGCTCATGTATTCATTATTGCGAGAGGGGAGAATTTTTCTGACAAAGAAGCATAAGATTTTCCTCAAAGAGGAGATCTTAAAATAAGGAAGTGACATGAAACCACAGTTTTTTGTTCTTTTTATTTGTAACACTTGTAATTGTAAAGGTGTGATTTATAATTTTATCAATGTGGAACAGAGAAAAAGAAAGGATTTACTCTGTGAAGTTGCATAGTTCCTCGGAACTTCTGGCTACTTGTTGATTTGTGCAACCCTTACAGCGTGACTGATCGTTTGAATTGGTTGCACAAGTTTGAGATGGATTTTTGCCATGTTCTGGAGTTGCGGTTCTGTTGAAAATTAAAATGTTGATACGGTTTCTTTTTTGTGAGAACGAGGTTTTCTGTATCCTATTGACATCACTAAAGGTGGAGCTTTGTTATTATTATTGGTTTTATGGGGATTCGGTTTTCTTATACTTACTGACAGTCTGACACCCTAAAAGATAAAATTCGTCTTTTTAAGAAGTTATGAATATACAAGTTTATCCTTTCTACTAACAGAACAATCTGATTAAATGTTCTATTATGAGGCCTCTGGAGAAAGATTACAATATTCAGTTGTAAATAGCTCTATCGTACAAAATTTTCTGTAAGTAAAGAGTGATTTTTGACAGATGCCCAAAAAATTCAAAAAAATGTTTTGTATTGAGTGAAAATTAAAATAAGTTAAGTAACAGAAGCATTTAATACATACTTTATGTCTCGAGTAGATTCAGTAAAGATTTTTAAAAAAATATTTTTATCGAGTTTAAATTATTTCAAATAAACAATTTAAATATTAGAAAGTATTTAGTCATACCAAAGGCCTCAAGTAGATTTAGTAACTATTTTTAAAAAGTATTTTTGTCGAGTTTAGATGATCTAAAATGATCCCAAAAAAATAATTATCCTAAATACTTCAAGCAAAATTTCAACCACACTTTATTAGAGCATGTACAACGGATGGCTCGCGAGCCTGTTTTCAACGAGCTAGCGCCTCATTTTCTCACAGCGGTCGGCCCCCGGGTCGTAACTCGCAGGGAGGTGTGGGGAAGCTCGGGGCTCGCGGCCGCTCGCCCTCTCAAATTCCCTTGATTATTTGGATTTCTCCTTTATTTTCTTTCTCAATAAACCCCAAAATCTTTTTTTTGGGTTTGATTAAGGAAAGCATATGAAAGAAGATTATGTAATGGATCAGAAGCAGATTGTTTTGAAAGAAGAAGATGAAAGAAAACTAGAAGTAGAGGGGGCTGAAGGAAGAAGATGAAGAGGCGGGGGGCGAAGCAGGACTCCGAAAAATTGAAATTTGATCTAGTTAATGGATTAAATACAGTAATAAATGACCTAAAGAGAGCAACGGGGGAGAGGGGGTTGTATTTCATTAATAATATAGAGTAATGGGGGAGAGGGGGTTGTATTTCATTAATGATATTAATTAACTAATAATATTTTTATTAACTACATTAATGATATTTTTTTCAGTTTGTTATCATAAACTAGCTATTTGATTTTTCAGAAAATTTATAAATTACTTTCACAACTTATTAACAAAATAATGGAACGAAATAAAAAGTAAAATTAATTAAATATGTTTAATTATGGGGTCCATTTGTATTATTTTATGTGGTGAGTCAAAGTTGTGAGTCTTTCGTTGGAGGAAGGAATGATTGTGAACTGAAAAATTAGCTCAGAAGTTGATGTAAACATTGTAGGCCCCCACTGGTGAGCTAAAATTTTGGCTCACCATTGTATGTGCTCTTAATAAGACATTACTGAGCATTTGTAGTGGTTGGCTCGCGAGCAAAATAGAGGAGAGAGAAAGGAATTGAGGCTGGGAAAACTTCTCCAATGGTTGCCTCATGGTGAGGGCCTTGCGGGGAGGCTCATGGGGATGAGTCCGGTCATTCTCAACCTTTTGCTTGCTTTTTTATTTTCTTAATATTTTTAATTAGTTTTTCTTTTTTTATTCTAAAAATAAGGTTGTTTGTTATATAGTGGATCTATAAGAGCAAGTCCAACGGCTTGCTCACGCGAGGAGAGAGAGAGGCGCGTGAGGGAGGAGTCAGCTCGGCAGCTTGCACAGGTTGGCTTGGCTCGGGGGCTCGGCGAGGCTGCGCGGGCCGTGAGGCACCTCAGCGAATTTTTTTGGACTGCCCCCCCCCCCCCAAAACGACGTCGTTTTTGGGGGACCGCTCTTTATTTTTTTTTAACCAGGACAGCTTGCTGGAGAAGACAACTCATGCTGTGAAAAGTTGAAAGGCTGGGCAGTGGAGAATTGTGACCGTTGAACGTCTGTGTCCCATGTGAAAAATTTTTGTTTTTATTTTGTGTGTATGAATTATGTTTATAAATATATGATGCTTCAGTTTATCTCGCTCACAAACACCCTCAATCCCTCTTCCTCTCGTGAAAATTGTTCATTTTTTGGTGCATCTGCATTCAGTTTTTATATCAAGGAAGAAATGAAAGCAACAGTAAGAATTTATATGTTTAGTTTCCGTAAATGCTTAATGTTATATATTCAACTTGATGTTTTATATGAGTAATGTTGTTATTTTTGTATTTGTGGAAAAATTTGTTGGTGTTTATATTTTGTTCATATTTTAAATTTTATAATGATTATATGTTTTTAATATAGTAGCTATGATTTTATTTTTCAATGTTTTGGTAGAATAATTTTAGTGAAGTTATTAAAAGTGGGCATAAAAGTGGGAATCAGTCTTTGAGATCTTGTTAAAAGAATTATATGTTAATGAATATGTTAATGAAATGAAGAAATTTTTATAATTTCTTTCTCTCTAGTGAGACATTTTAGCAACAACGAAGTGAAGAAATTAGTAAGAATTTATAAATTCAATTGTGTTAAATTCTTTATTTTGTACTTTAAAAATTGGTAATTTTAGTTTGTAACATTGTTGTTTTTTGTATTTATAGAGAAGTTTGAGTTGCTCTTCTAATCAACAAACTAGTGAAGGAAATTGTAAGCTGCTATTTAATTTTTAATGTGTTAGAAAAAAATATTATGTGGTAGTTGATATGTTAAATGTTAAAAACATTATATTTTATTAATGTAGTAGCAACGACATGAATAATATAATTGAAAGATTAATTTGAAATTTTTAAATGTTATTTGTGTAAGCAGGAGATAATTAAAATTTAATTATATGTTGTGATTATATGTTATTAACTTAGCAATATGATTAAATATTTTAGGAAACACTATGAGAATATTGTTATCATATTTTTGGGCATGTTAATGAAGTTAGGATAATTAAATTGGGAATTGTTGAAATGAATATATTTGTAGAATAAGTTTGCAATAATAAGGAGAACATGTTTCCAAATATAGTTGGTGTAATAGTTGTTGAAATGAATATTATAGGGTGGTAGAATATTTTTTCGCATGCTGCAAAAATTATGCATATTTTAATATTCTCAAAAATGAATATGATAATGACTATGATAATTAAAATTAATATGTTATAATTAAAATTAATATGAACTTCATAAAATGAATGAAATACTTTTTAAGTATATATTACTAAAATAAATGTGTTAATTACTATGATAATTAAATGTAATATGTAACTTGGAAAAAAATGAATGGTTTTCTTTTTTAGTATGTTATGAAGTACTATGAGAATAAAGTTTAAATATTACATGTCATCTGAAATATGACCTTCAATTACTATAAGTCACTAATATATTAATACGATTAATTATAAATTTGTAGGTGCTAACTTCATCTGAAATATGGACCCTAACACCCCCCTCTCATTTATGAGCTTGCTTGAGAGTGACGATTCACCCCAAGTTGGGGGGAATAGTGCTCCTCCAATTCCCGTACACAATCCCCATGCGTCGTACCTCCCATATGTACCACAAAACGACCACCATCATCCGCATCATTCATATTACCCACCCCACCTTAGCTCGAGGATTCCGGGTGGTTTAAGTCAGAATCCTCAACCATATCCTCCACCATATTGCACATCAACATATACTGAACCTTTCAATGTGCACGGGAGTTAATACCCGTACTACCCTCCTTACTATCCACCGCCACCTCCTCATCGAAATGACATTTCTGCGGGGAGCAACTCCACCCCCTCATCGACACCAACGGGGTCACTGGTGGGGGGAGGCCAGTATGGGACGAACATTGAGGTAAGTACTGATGAGAGAGATGGGGAGGAAGTAATGGGAACAGGTGGTGGTGCCAAAAAGTGGACCGTTGACGAAGATCAACGGCTTATTCGAGTATGGATAAATGTAGGTACAAATCCTATTCTTGGGGCCGACCAAAAGAAGGCTAGCTTCTGGAATAAGGTGGCCTCGACTTTTAATGAGTACCGTCCACAAGGGGCATCATCACGAACTTCAAAGACATGTAACAGCCAATGGCTTCGGTGAGCCGCAATAGTGAACAAATGGACAAGTATTATGCATGAAGTGGAACATAGTAACCACAGTGGGTGGAATGATACAAGGATTCTGCAAGAGGCCCACAGATTATATGCTGAGCGTGCACAGAAAAAGTTTAAGTTGCAGCATTGGTATGAGATGCTCAAGGACCAGCCAAAATGACGTGCGATATCTGATCCACCTAAGTCAGGGTCAGGATCATCAAAAAGGTCCAACCCCGATAATGAAGAGACCGAAAATGAAGGTGTTGGTGGGAGTGAAAGACCGGAAGGCCGAAAAGTGGCAAAGAGAAGGATGAAACAAATGGCGAACAATGCCATAGTTGATTGAGTAACCACTGAGCTGCAGTAGATAAAGAGTGCCAACAGTGATATGAATGATATGTTCAAGGATTTCATCATCACAGTTAAACAAGAAAAAGCTCAGAAGATAATGATGAGAGAAATGAAGCTGATGCAAGAAGAGGAAAGAATAATGATGATTGACACATCTACAATGAGTCCTGAACAAGCGGCTTACTATGAGGAACGGAAAGCGGACATTATTGCGAGGAGATCGGGGTACTCACCATCACATCAGTAATATGTCTCCCTTCCCCCCTAATTTTATAGAATGCGAGAACTATGTACTTCATCCTATGTGGTAACAATGTGGCTTTATTTTCCATGTGTTGTATTAGACGTGAGTTTAGTCTAGTCATGTAATGATATCAACTTATGCAAAATGGGTGTTGTTAATAAAATGGTTACTGTTCTGTACATTAACAAATAATAATTATTATTTGCGCAGGTTATTTGTAATGGATAATATCAATGTGGACACACAACCAATTGAGGAGGAATCATTGTCCTCCCCGTCATCATCCTCTTCTTCATCAGATAATGATGTCATGATCCCCGTCATGGGGGCGTATCTTCAATATCAACAACAAATGCAACAACAAATGATACTCCTTCTACAACTTAGGGAAGTAGCCACAGAGATGACGCCATCGGCATCTACTCCTCGAATGAGAAAGAGATGTATTAAGAGAGACAGACAAGCAGCCCACAACCGCTTATACCAAGACTACTTCGCCGAAGATGCAGTGTATAACGGACATCATTTTCGCCGCAGATTCAGAATGCGGAGGCACTTATTTCTCTGCATTGTGGACGTACTCGGCAATCATTCAGAGTACTTTCAGGTGAGGTACGATGCGGCCGGAAAGCGTGGGTTGTCGCCGTTAACCAAATACACCGCAGTCATGCGAATGCTTACTTATGGTGTAGCAGCTGATTGCGTTGATGAATACTTGAAGATTGGTGCGAACACCGCAATGGAATGCCTGAAAAAGTTTGCCTCATGCGTCGTTGAGGTATTCGGGGAGCAGTACTTGAGAAAACCAAATCAAGCTGATGTTGATCGCTTACTGCAAGTTGCTGAAGCCCGTGACTTTCTCGGTATGTTGGGAAGCTAGATTGCATGCACTGGGGGTGGAAGAATTGTCCAACGGTTTGGAAGGGCATCATTTCAAAAGCAAGTTTACAAGGTGCCAACAATCATCCTTGAAGCCGTTGCATCATATGACCTTTGGATATAAAATGTATTCTTCGAGTTGCCTGGAAGTCTCGATGACATCAACGTCCTTGATCGTTCACCTGTTTTCCAAGAGCTGTACGAGAATCGAGCTCCTAAATATAAGTATGTTGTCAATGAGCACCATTATAACATAGGATACTATCTTGTGGATGGAATTTATCCCGAATGGGCGATATTTGTCAAAACGATCCCACTTCCCCAAGGGTCGAAGAAAAAACTATTCGCAGAACGTCAAGAATCAGTAAGGAAGGACGTTGATCGAGCCTTCGGGGTGTTACAATATCGATTTGCCATTATACATGGCCCCGCTCGTCTCATGGATAAAAAAGAAATTGGTGTTATTATGAGAGCATATGCGATACTCCATAACATGATTGTAGAGAACGAGCGGGATAATTATGAGCTTGCATTTGACTATGACGTTGTTGAGAGAACTGTCCCGGAGCCCATTGTTAACCACGACCACCATCCATGCTATGAGACGTACTTTGAATGATCATGCCAAGTTCGCAACTCCAAAACACATTTAGCTCTCCAAGTGGACTTGATTGAGGAAATATGGAAGCGAAATTCAGATCGGCGGCAGAGAGGACAGTTGATTGATCTTCATATTATAATTTTTTTTAAATTGTTGAACTATTGTAATTTTTTTTCCACATCATGTAAACCAATGTATCTTATGTTGCATTTAGTATTGACTCTTGTAATTGCTAATTTCAAGCATGTGTGAATTTTTTTTTTTTCATTCAAACTCTTGTGTTTTTTTTTTTTCATTAGTTGTGTATGATAATTATTACGTGCACATTATTTTTTCCCAAACGAAATGGAACCCAAATAACCAACCAAAAAACAAAAAACGCAAGACAGTAACTTTTTTCCAAACACAATCACTTGCCTTCATTCATCATCATATTTAAGTCACTTTTAAATTGTTCACGTATTGTAATTTTTATTTTGTTTCATGTCAACCAATATATATATTTTTAATTTATTTATCGAACTATTGTACTGATTATATTTTAGTCATGTGTTCATTTTGTTATTCAAACTTTTGTACTGTTCACCAAAAAAATAATATCGACTCCAATTAGTTGTGTTACCAAATTACTATGTCCAAATTATTTTCCCTATAAATAATTAACCCAAATAACCAACCAAACAAAAAAAACTAAAACAAATTAATATGATTAGATGTGAGGTCTATATGTATTATTTTATTTGGTGAGGAAAAGTGGTGAGTCTTCCATTGGAGAGAGTGAGGATTGTGAGGCAAAAAGTTGAAGAGAGGGTTGATGTGACAGTAGTAGGGTCTAACTGATGAGTCAAAAAATATCTTACTATTGAACTTACTCTAAGTATTATTTTATCTGATGAGTTAAAATAATAAATTTTTTATTAAAAATGGTAAGAATTATGAGTCAAAAATTAACTAATAAGTTGATGCGATAAAAATAGAAGCCCATCGATAAACTAAAAAATAACTCACTATTGGAAATGGTCGCAACTTTTCCGATCTTTCTCCTGAACACTGACACTTTCTCTGTTTTGTTGGGTTTTTTTTTGGGGGGGGGGGGGGGTTGTTTGGGGAGGGGGGTAAAAATTCTACGGTACATGTTCATGCACGTAGATGGAGGAAAGAAAAAATGAAATTGTTGCTGGATTTTGGGTGTGGATGAGGCAAGGGGCCTTGCCCTCCAGCCATGGCCAAATCCCTCTTTCTCTCACCAAAACCGCTTCATCCCCCACTACCTCTCCTCCCATCCTCCACTCCTACACACCATTTCTCTCACCTACCTTTTCCCATCCAGCACCCCAGAAAATCATGTATTTCTTTAACACCCAAATCCTCAAATTCCAGAAATTGGAGGACCGAACCAGGAACAGAGTGCCCTGTTCCACTCGATCAACTACCCATAAATGAATACCAAAACCTCTCAGATTCCTTCCTTTTTTCATGGGCATCTGGTGATCTCATTGAGTACTCTTCTAGATTGTTCGCCACCGGCCTCTCCTTTGGCCTCCTTGTGGGCCTTCCCGTTTCATGGTTCGGGTCAGTTGGATCGGATCATGACTCGATGAAGCTGCTTCTGGGTTCGGTCTCAAGTGGGCTCTTTGCAGTTACTTTGGCTGTTGTTAGAATGTATCTGGGCTGGGCTTATGTGGGCAATCGCTTGCTGAGTGCCACTGTTGAATGTAAGTCAACGTCTTTTTTAATTTTTGGGTAAGTTTTGGTTGAGGTTTGCTGTTTTGGTATTTGTTAATGTGATGAAATGACCTCCCCTTTTTTGGTTTGGTGGGTCTGTGTGCAGATGAGGAGACTGGATGGTATGATGGCCAGGTAACTTCTAGCTGAAGTGATATATGGAAATTGAATTGTTGAGGAAGTTAGTATTTGGTTAAATGCATGTAGATAAATTGTAGTTTTATGTTCTCTACTGGTTGTTTTTGCTGCATGAGAGAATTAGTTTATGTTTTGTATGATCTTTGTCTTTCCAGTTTTATAGGTATGAATGTGAACCATCCCAGTTTTGAGTAGTTCATGAAATCAGACATGGGCTTGCAAAGAATAGTAATAGTACCGATGTTTTTGAATTCTATGTACTGAAATAATGATAAGATGAAAGGCTTTCCTTGGCGGAGATGTGAGTGTTGAAGCATGAAGCTTGCAACTTTTTGGGATTCTTGAAATGAAACTGAGAAATTAGTTTGTTTCAACTTTCAAGCACGTACCCGTTAAGGGGGGCATTAGGAGCCCTCTTGATTCCTTGGAGTAATTGTAGCATAATTATCTTCACTGGGCAGCAACGAAACTGTGAAACATCTTTCTTATTGTTTCATTAGCATATGGTACTCTATCCCTACTGATGCCTCCTCAATAATGCTTTTGAATTTGCTATTCAAGTTCGGGGTTTTTGAAAAAAAAATAAAAAATAATGTAGTCGCCCTCCTGTTATGTTAAATTAAAAAACATGACGTCATGGTGGCTAATGCAAAGCTCTTACAAGAGAAATCATTAGGTGATCAGATAATCAATGTTGTTGGACCGTGAAATTCAATCAGTGAAGCACAAAGTGAGGATCATCATCTATGACATATGGCAGAATGTGATCTGTTGAACACCATGCTACCATCTTCATAATGTAATAGACAATTAAATATCCTAGGTTGTGAAAAGGTGACTATTGAGGAAGAACAAAGAAGAGCACAAGATCGCAGGGTGAAGGATAAATGCTGAGAAAGTGTCATGACTCTGGAAAGGGTATGCTCATGTTGTGGGTCAGTGAGATCCGGTTAAGTTGAGGATGAGAAAGTTAAGAGTAGTTGACATGAGCTAACGAGCTATAGGAAAGAAAAGCTGCTTGTCTTGGGATATTGGAATATCGAATCCTATGTGAGCTTATGAAAAGTCCCAGGTGTCCTTGATAACTGCTGAACAGTTAAGGTCAGCACCAATAAGATGAACAATGAACACATCACAAGCAGACTCGGTCTGGTACTAGCACACATATTTTGGTGCCTGAATGTGGTATTTACCTATGATTTTCATAGGATTGTGGCCCTTGGGCTCTCTCTCTCTCTCTCTCTCTCACACAGGTGCTATTTGTCACCTTGTTATCTAAAACAGAAACTGTTGTAAGAAAAGTTCGAGGTTTCCAAATGAGTGGAGAGATTAGAGACATTAATAGTTCATATTTTGATGTCTCCCATCCGATTATTATTACACTCTCTAATATGGCTCTACAGCCATGCAAAGTTGTCTTTGAGGTTCATACCATGGACTCCTGGCATGAAGGTTTCTAGAGAGCAAGGAGAGTATAATAGTTGCGCTGGACTTTAATCAGGTTTTCTTTGCTTGTACTAGCAAGGGAATAAGAGCTTGGTATATAGATGGACGATCAAGAAATATGTGAACGTGGAGCAGAGGATGGAATTCTTTCAATTTCAGATCCAATACATCTGCTGAAACTTGATTATATGGAAGAGATCTTAATGTGCATTTCCAGGTCCACTGGGGGAAAATTAATGGAATAGTGTAATAGAAAACTGACAAATGGGCATCCATTATGATTGCCGTTGACATAAGGATCATTTTCCAGATGGGTAATGGCCCTTAGTTACACTTATTCCCATGAAGAAGTTTTTCCTCTTAATCTTCTTTCTTCTTTCCAGTAAATTGTTTGTTTTTTTTTTCCGTCAAAAGAATCAAAGAATTTAGCAGACTGAAAATTAGAAAGCTTAGCTCCTGAGAATGTAACAAAAGAAAAAGAAAAAACAGAAGTTTCCTTGTTTTATCGTCTCTAACTGCTACCCTTCCCTTTCTCCACTTCTACAGATATGGGTGAAGACAGCTGAAGTTTTGGCACGTGACAGGCTTTTAGGCTCATTTCAAGTAAGTTGTCGCAGGTCGATAAAGATTAGCATGCCTCTCAGTGATAATTATGCCCTTTGGGCCATGAAGGGTTTGCTATTCAATGTTTGTGTGGAAAAGGCTTTAGATATAGATATATTCTTGCTTCGCATTTTTTGCTCATTTTACAAAGAGGCTAAACAAAGCAGGATGTGGAAATGACTACTATTATGTTAATTCTAAACACGGCTTTAGTGGATGGCATGAAGACCAGGACCATAATATCTTGGTTGATCTAGTGTGACTTGTTTCTTTGTTAGAAAGTGAACGAGCAGGTCGGTTTGGCCCAAGACCATGCCAGTGAGCCAAAACCTTGACCCAGCTTGGTATTGTGGACTGCATCAAGCAAGCTGAACTCACTGCATGGCTACTTGGGTCCATAGCTCAGTTCAGTTGGGCCACAGATGTACAAGATCAGGTGAGCCCACAAATTGGTCGAATATTGACTGGCCTGGTGCAAAGGCGATTAGTTTCTCGTTTCTCAGCTATTTTGGGATGTCCTTTTGGGAAAAGAAAGAACTAAGAAGGAGAGAAAAACCACCTCCTATTGGTTAGGCTCAATTCCTGCAGAACTGTTCCAAGATGGTGCAATGGCTAAAGCCATCATGGCCTAGATTGGCTTGGTTTTGTGCAGTGAGCGAAGTAGGCTGGTCCATTAGCCACTTCGTCTTGTGGCTTGATTGTGTAACTGTGCATCTTGACATGTACTCCTGCCAGCCAAGGCAACCTACCTTATTTTCGGAATCCATTTGACCGGACCTAGCTATCATTGCTCTATATATGAAACTCATGTCTCCATTTTCCAGGTGAAGCCGGTCCTGGGCAGATTGAAGAACTCACTAGTTGCACTTGCAGTATCCTTATTTGTCTGTATTGCTCTCCTTATAGACTATGAGGGGAGCCATGAGGATGCCTTGAGTTCATCCACTGCAACTGAAGATCGCGTTATAGGTGGAGTTTACAACGATGAATCTGCCAGATCATTCGAGCCAGATGCTTTCTGTGGTGATTCTGGTCTTGTTGCTGAATAATACCCAAAACCCTGCCAAACTGTGTATATGGTCTTTATGTAGTAGTATACTAGCCATGTATATGAATTGCTAATCACAAAACCCAACTTCTGCCAAACTGTAGGTTAATATTAATTAGAATTTAGATCATATAATACTAGATGATCAATTTTTAATAAAACCAGTGCATGCAAGCCTATATCAGGACTTGGGGTAGGCTAAGGTTGATTAGTTGCTGCTGGAAAATCATGATATCTATAATGCATCCATCATTGAATTTGAAATGCTTGTTTCACGCTTGACTTCTTTAGCTTTTTTTTTAAAAAAAAAAAAAAAATTAACTGCCTTAGTTGGTGAGTAGCTACTAGCTAGTTAGTCAATGGGTCCAACCGAGTTCATGAACAACTCATAGAACGTAAGTTTCAGTACAAGCTCACAATCGAAAAAAGAAAATAAAAAATCACAGATAATGTGTCATCTGGTATTCATTTTTTCTGTACGATCTGCATCCCATTTTCATTTAGCAAATAAATTACAATAGAAAATTTAATATTACTCAATTTGATCAGCTCAAGTTTTTAATGTAAAATCTACACAGAAAATATTTACTTCAATAGTGCAAACTTTTTTTAAATGCTTACATGTGTCTAATACAGATTTTTTTACGTACTTTATATCAAAACTGGTAGAAGTATTTTTATTATTATTTTCATATGTAATAAATAGAATTGCTTATCATTCATATATATATATATACACACACAAAAAGGAATTGGATTATGCATTTTTTTTTTGACATTTAATTTACCCTGAGAAGAGAAAGAAATTAACCTTTAAAATCAAATAATTAAGAATTAACATTAATTGCCACTTCAAATAAAAATTGTAGTATATTTCCTCATGGATCAATAGATTCACTGCCTCTTATTTGCCAAAAACAGAAAAAGAAAATGCTTATAATCTCCGACGAGTTGACCGGCAAACCCAAATCAAAAAGAGAGAAAACAACATGGCCTTAAAACTACCTCCAACTTTCGAAAATGACACTAAGGGCCCTCCTAAATTTTTTCTCAAAACAGAATGGCAATGGAGTGCATGCGGGGTGCACTGAGTCGTATCTGCACTATTATAATATTTGATTAGATGTAATCAATCTTGTAATGCAAATAAATTTATAATTATATTTTCATTACCTCGTTTGGTTGTATAAAAGCATTGAAATAAGAGAACTATTTTGTAATTATGATTGCTATAAATTATGTAATCACGACTGCATTACAAAGTTGATTACATTATATTATCAGTACATTATATCCAATCAAACATTACATATATTGTTTTTGTAAAATCATACCAAAATTTATACTTATACTCATCGGATATTAAAAAGGAAAATTAATAGCAATACTCATCATGTTTTGCGAGTTTATGGGTTCTATACGAATTCACATAGAGAATGAAAGTTAATACTCATATGTAACTCATATCCATTTACGATATACATTCAGGTCATTACAAGATTACAAAGTTATCGTATTTTGTAAATATATTTGTTTAGACATGTGGAATCAGGCACATAATTGACCAACTATTTGCTAGAAGACTCTAGATTGAACTTCAACAAGGGAAACGTTACAGCAAAATAATTATTTTATCTTGTTGCAGAAATGAGTACGGGTAGCGTGCGGATGCAGGATGAGTGAGGCCTATACCCATATTCACACCTATTTTTTAATACCAGCCTTGTACATATTTACGGCATGTTCGTCTCAGTAGTTGTAACTAGCGGTTAACATTTGGAAGCATTTAGGAGCGATTGTGATTAGCGGTTGACGGTTGAAAACAGTTGGGAGTGGTTGTGAACATTAGGGAATGGATACGAGCAATTCTAAGTAGTTGGGGAGCGGTTGGAGTGTTAGGAGCCTTTGTGATTAGTGTTTGCAAAATACTGGCAGTAGTTGCGAGCGACTGGAAGTAGTTAGGAGTAGGTGAGAATAGTTGGAAGCAGTTGAAAACAGTTAGAAGCAGTCGAAATTAGTTATTAGCGGTTGAAAAGCAGCTGAAAGCGGTTGTACTTGAACAAATGCTCTCACCCGCTACCAAGCATCTGCAAATGCTCACATTATATTACAAATACTAATTCAAGTATCTTTACTGCTCACAACTATTAATAAATATTTCTAACTGCCCACAGCAGCAACGAACAAACCCGACTTCATTGGCAACCATAGCTTCACTCAGCAATACTTCTCTGATCCACTGGCAGGCAACACGTGGCAAAATATCAACCGCTGTACACCTGACGACAGTACGCCCGAAGCAGAGGATCATCACCCAAAAAAATACAGCTTCTTTTCCACAAAGCGTTGTAGGTGGGGCCCAAGTGTACGAAGACGAAGGGAAGAGAGAGAAAGAGGTTCATGCACCTTTTCATGTTCCGGATTTCCCCTTCCCCGTCCCCTCTACTCTCCTTCGGTCCTTCCCCGATTAAGAAATCTACCAAATTTTTAGTCTTTTTCTCTTTTTTTCTTTGGTTTCCTTTTTTGGGGTTGATCATAAGGAGGGGGGGTTGGGAGGTTATCCCCTGGGAGTATCTGCAGCGTGAAAAATAGCACACGGCAAAAACAACACAAAGATTCCAACTTTCTCTATCTCTTCGTGATTCATATATTGTGATGTTCTACTTCCAGGTATGATTTTGACTTTACCTAGGGTTTGTTCATTGTCAGTTCGATCTTTTCGTTGATTGGTTTTGGTTTTTCTTGATGATTTTGTCGTGGGTTTTGCTTTTATTGGGAGATAATTTGTGGGTGTTGTGAGAAATATGGAAATTCTGTGTGGGTTGGAGCCACTTAGCTGAAGTACTGCTTAAAGATTTGATCTTTGATTTTGCTGAATTACCAGTTGGTAGATGTGGGATATGTCCGTTAATTTGGGAACCATATCAACGGCTATTTTCTCTCTCCTCCATCTTGATTTCGGAGGGTCTACACTTGTCTGAATGCAGTTTTTTCAACATTCAACATTGCAATTACCGCGTGCTTCTTTGTTTTCTTTTTTCAATTTTTTGGAATTTTGGTGGAACTTTTGATAAAAAACTTGTCTGTGCAAAGCTCTGTTGTCGAACTCATTCCGATTTATGCTTTGGGTTGTTTGTCCATATTGCCTCTCCCCTGAATGTGCAGAGGGCATAGTAGTCAATCAAGCGTTAATAATTTGACATATGGCATGATTGGCTTCCACGATGTGTATTCAACTTTAATCTCTATAAAACAACCTTTGAACACACTGATCGTTTGTCTTCTCCCGTAATTTTTGTTTTGCAATGGCAGCTTCCTTCCATTATTATACGCATTTTCTTTCTCGAGGTTTTTTGGTTTTTTGGGGGGGGGGGGGGGGGGCGCTCCTTGTGGACGTGAGACCAAAAAATGTGGGAGCCTTATTGGAGTGTATCTTTCTGTAAACATATCGCGAGGTCAAATGTCATTTGGTGGATTCAATTTATAAGCTGGTCAGCTAATTTCAAATTTCCTAGCCTTCTTGAATCACTGGCTGGGATATGGTTCTCTAATTACATGGATGATTCTTCTAGCGGCTTAGAGCACCTCCAGCCACTGGAATGCATTCCAGGAGTGGGGGCCCAAGTTCCGCACGCAACAATTCTTGCGCCAGTTCCATGCGTGCTGCCCCGCGAGATGGAACCATCTGTTGTTCCATTCCTCGTTCCAATTTTTTTGTCTTTTTGTGAATTTTTTTTTCTTTAAAAATATTATTTAAGTGGTTTAAAAAAAATTTGTTATGGAGTGATCCATGAAAAATATTTTGTTGGGTAATCCAAGTTAGAGTTCTATGGATTAGAGAAGTAAAGGAATACAAATTTCAAAAGATGAAATTTTTGCTGATGTGGCAGGGTGAAGTTCCAAAATTTAGAACTCCCTCTGTAATTGCTCCTAGAATGCTTGAAGAGCTGGTTCTAATTAATGATTTAAAAATGGATTCCTTGAAGGTTTGTCCTGGTGCCTCCCTCCCGGACGCCTCCCCCCCCCCCCCCCCCAAAAAAAAAAAAAAAAAAGGAAAAAGAGAAAATGAAGAAGTGGAAAAAAAATACAATAGAAAGATCCCAAGCGTCAACCTAGTAATAAAGTTGGGACTTGAATCTTGGGTCATTGCTAAGGTCAGGGAAGCACCAAACCAACTATGGTCCCATACTGCATATATTTTGTTTTAGGAAAGTGATTTTTTTAATTGTCTGCTATAGTGGTGTTTGTGGCTGTAAGAGGTGAATAACTGATTATAACAGATTTTCAACGGCTTGCATCATCCCATCAATGAAAATAAATAAGATATGTTTTGCATCATCTGTGCATTAACGTGGAAGCTTTTATGGAAGCATTATACTATTTGACTTTCATACATGCTGGTTTAACTTTTGTGGGGGAAGGTCGAAACTCACATTGGAACAAGCCAATTATCCATTAAGATGTTTTCATTTAACTTTCTCTGGTCAAAGAGTGGAGTAATATCCTTGACCAGTATGTATCATTGGTTAGTCAAAATATTGCCCTTGCTGGAAGTGATGAAGTGATCTCACCCTGATTTTTTACTTTTTTTATTATCATTATATTATTCTTACTATGCTTTGCTTTGGTCTTCATCATTACATGAAATCAAGTGCTTATACTCCCCTTTTGGCTAAGTATAGAACTTTTCTTACTCTTGGAATATATAAGGTGTTCTTGGTGCTTGCATTTGTAGTTTGAATTTGGACTTTCCTGAAGTTGTTGGTTCAGATCTCTACAATGACCTTGTTCTAGAGTTTTCTAATTCAAAGGATGATTATCTTGCATCGTAGTATTTATTTTTTTTAAGCAATCTTTCACTTCATCAGCTTTTTAACTTATGGTTAGTTTTATGCAAGATTCAGCGCCATATTTAATCCAATATTTCATACCTGCAAAATTATTTGGAATCAGTTAGTGGTCAAATAATCACAGGTGTTGCTTTTTGGTAGCCTAGTTCAGTAGTGGGTTAGTAATATTTCCTGTAACCCTGTTGGATAAAGAGTACTCTGCCTTTATATCGTTCCCGTTCATTTGGGAGTCTGGATCTATTCATGCTGATTGCTGAAGCACAAGGGTTCAGAACATGTACAGACAGTATATTTTGCCTTCATCTCTGTAAGAAAACAATCTGAATTAGCACCCTTGTCCCCTCAACGTCAATTATGCTAAGCTTCTTATAGTCTTCCTTATTTGTTGTTCATCCTTTATTCTTTTTTATTTCTTTTCTTTCCTGATCAGCCTTCTGGCACTTTACGTTATGTAATTAGCTAATAACCTGTGTGACCCCTTTCTGTTCTCACTGTCCACTTTCTGGGTGGGTGGGAAGGCTAATTTTGGGCAGTTTTTCAATGCCTTTGTATGCTATCCTCTACTTCCTTTCTATGAAATAGGAGGTGATAAATGGTTCATTTAAAATTTATGGTCTAATGGAACCAGCCTATCATCCGTAATGCGATTGGAGGATAGGATTTCTACATCGAAACACCCCCCCAAGGGGGGGTGCATAAGGGGGGACTCCTTGGGTATGGATGGTAAAGGAATATGGGTGGTTTTACTACAGTCGTCTGTTTATTTGCATTTTCTAAGTTAATATCCTGTTTCAGAAATTGTATGTAACAGAAATCTCGTCTTCCTGTATCTCTCATGTTTTCATGTCCCTTTGTTTCTTATTTCAGGAGTCTATGGTGGAATCTGCTCATAGAAATGCTTTATTGTGACAAGACAAGACAAGAATCCATCTTCCTGACCCGCCTGTTGATTTTAGGATCAATGTGATGTGTCTGAATTGGTAGTTCGGTATCTTTACATTTACTCTCAAGAGATCTGAGGGGGAGAAAAAAAAGAAAATCAATGCCTGCACCCTTTGAAGGGATGGAACTCAAAGCAGGTAGCGCTGATGAAACAGTGAGCTTGCAAGATGAGCTGTGGCCGCTAAGTGAAATTGATCCAAAAAAGTCTAGGTTCCCATGTTGTATTGTCTGGACCCCACTTCCAGTGGTCTCATGGTTGGCACCTTTTATTGGACATGTTGGTATATGCAAGGAGGATGGAACGGTTCTAGACTTCTCTGGATCTAATCTTGTCAATGTTGATGATTTTGCTTTTGGTACGGTTGCACGTTACCTCCAACTTGACAGAAGACAGGTACATGCATGGTATTACTTAGGTTTTTGGGTAGTGTTTTAAACCTGTGTTTTGTGTTGTGATCTTTGCTACTTGATAGTGCCAAGTTAATTAGTAGAAAGAATGCCGCCTTTCCCTGATGGAGTGTTTTGAAATTGCTGCGGGCAAACATGGCCGGCTGCTTATGTTCATGTATTTTCTTTGTTTAGTGGTCATGGTAGGTGGTTGAAGGTAATTTATGCAGTGATTGATTTTTCGTGAAACTTCATCCTGTTCCTGGTATCAACAAAGCACATAACCACCATGAAGAGAGTATTTCCAAAGTGGGCTTTTGAGGACGTAGATGTTTTCAGCATACAAAATTATGTACGCTACTAGCCACTCAAAGACTCACCCCTGCCTGATTGCCGGCCAGATTAAATTGAAGCAAGACCTGAAATAATGCAACCCCATATCCATGATTCCATCTGGATTCCAGCCTGATCTTGTCTGCATGAGCCGACCTAAAATTTGCCTAGGTGATATTGATTTTATCTTCAAGTTTGGGATGGGTTTTGAAAAATATTTTACTCTTTTAATGCTGCGGGGCAGTACTTGGAAACACGAATGGCTTAAATTAGTTTAGAGCCATATGTCGAGTTGGTCTTGAAAACCACAATTTTTATTGACATTAATACTTGTTTGCAGATCAGGCACTTCTGTTTCTTCTTCTTCTTCTTCTTCTTGTTCTTCTTCCTCTTCTTCTTCTTCTTCTTTTTTTTTTTTTTAACCTCCCCATACTTATACATTAGTTGAACCGAATCTTGTCACGGATTGTTGGCATTGTTCCTACGTAGCAAATCATGCAGGGACACTATTTGCTACTTAAGTACACTGTTTAGTCTAACTTAGGCATCTATTAGGAATGCCTTATGGAGACTGCAGAACATGGCTCCTGTAGTCCTGTGGCATCTTGTGATTGTCGTAAGTAAAATAATTGTGCTTGATGTTGGTTTTATTGAGTGCCATGCATGGAAATCCTGTATAATCTAGGAGATGATCATCTTAGTTCCCCAACTTAACGCTACTTTTTTTAGATCCATCCAACTCATGCTGCTTTCCTTTCGCAGTGTTGCTTCCCCCCAAATCTATCAGGCCACACATGTAAGGAGCGATACAAGCATCATGAGTTTGGGACAGCAATATCTTGGGACGATGCCCTCCAATCAAGCATGCACCAATACGAGCACAAAGCGTACAATCTCCTCACTTGCAACTCGCACTCTTTTGTAGCCAATTGCTTGAATCGTGTTTGCTATGGTGGCTCAATGAGCTGGAATGTGATCAATGTGGCTGCTCTTGTACTGTGGAAGGGGAAGTGGGTGGATTTCATGTCAATCTTGAAGTCTTTTCTACCTCTTTTGGTGGTCCTTTGCTTAGGAATTTACATGGTTGGGTGGCCATTCTTAGTAGGGCAGCTTTCGTTCTCCCTGCTGCTCCTCACTTGGTTTGTGATCGGAACATATTTTGTTAAGGGTATGTTAGACTGTTAGATTCAGACTGATATCGGTAATAAAGATTTATGAGTTTGAAATGTGGCTTATTGGGGAAATTAATCGCCTAATCCTGTTGAATGATGGATGGAGGCATGCTTGATAGAACTGACTCTGTTGTATACTTGTAGATTGGTTTGTTATTTGTAGAACTATGTCAGCGGAATTTGAAATCCAGTAACTCTTTGATGGTAACTTAGGTTCTATAGATTGAATCTGCTGACGTCGACTATGTTGAAAGTGAAGTGGAAATTTACATCAAATTTGCCCCTTGCTTTGATGGCCTTGGGATCGGATAAGTTCCTTTTTGGCATCACAAGCATTGGTGACAAGCAAATGATTTGGTTCAATTCTTCCAATTAGTATGTATTCAACCCTTGAGTGGTTGGATTCAACTGATGAGGGTATGAGAAATGAAAATTTTATTCATTGTCAATTTGCTATGTACACAAACAACATCTTACAATATTCAGCACCATTTTTCTGATATTTACCCTTTGAATAAAAAACACTGAGAAATTTGAGATATATAAGTAACGTTGCGGACGTTGATAATTTTTGTAGTTGTTGAATACTTTGTCTCCTCCATTGACTGCGGATTTAAAATTTCTGACTAGATGGTAAGAATTAATATTATGACGGATTTGATGATAATCGCCTGGTCCCGTAGCTCAGTTGGTTAGAGCGTTGGTCTTATGAGCCGAAGGTCGCGGGTTCGAGCCCCGCCGGGACCATATATTTGGTTTTTCATGTATCCAATGAGTTTTTTCTACCCCTATATGTTTCAATCAAATTAATTCCTTTTCTATAATTTAAAACATTCATTTTTGTTTTATATATTTGGATTAGATATCGAATTAATTTCTCTTCTTAATTTAAATCTTTCTATGCCTCCCTATTTCAATCAAATTAATTCCTTTTTTGTAATTTAAAATATTCATTTTTATTTTAAAATATTTAGATTAGATATTGCACGTCCACATATCTAACTGCTTTTTTTACCCCTTATGTTTGATATCAAATTAATTTCTTTATCCTAATTTAAAATTTCCAATCAAATTAATTTGTTTTTTTCTAATTTAAGATCCTCTTTCTTATTTTATCTAGTTAGATATTGCAACATCCAGACATTCTAATCAGTTAAATTTTACACTTAAAAACCAATACTACTAAAGTATCAACAGTGACACGAAAATACATCCATGTTGACCTACTTCTTAATTTTCATTTTCCTTCTACAGAGGAAGTGATCTTGGTATTCCAACAGAGGTACAACGAATGAACCTATCATTCCCCTCCGAATTTCATTGATTGAATTATAATACTCCTTCGATATGACAAATGAAATTGTAATTCAATTTCCCAAGCTTGTGAATTGGAGACTGCATCAGAGGGCATTACCAAATGCAGGTGATTTCAAAACTCAACAAACTAGCAGAGCTGTGTTTCTCAACACAAGTGTATGTTTTCAAGTTCCTTTGAAATGTAAGATTGAGTTAAACTGAGAAGTTAACACATCAAGTTACAGCCACTCTGCAATCAGTTCTATCTGGTGTAAAACGCCTGTAAGGCAGGAGCAATATATGCAGGATTCAACCCAGGTACCAATTGAGCTAGCCGACTTACACCCACACTCAACAATTGGTTACACAAAACTGTTACAGGATTTCAGTGTATTTCAAAGGCAAAATCTTTTCAAGTCCTCCAAGTAAATGATGAATCAGAGGAACAGGAGATCCTTCTGACGAACATAAAACACTGGTACAAGGAATGATTTCCCAGTAGTAGCTGTCACAAAGAAATCTCTAAAGTTGCCCTTTGCAGTTATTCTGGCTACAGTTGACAAAATCATCAACGGAGACTGGACCAATAAAACTTCTGAGTCCCATCTCATGATCACTATGCTCCATATTTGGGTGCCTTCCACAGCTTAAAGGCTACCTCATACACAAATCTATCAGCAGGTATTGCAAGGTTCCCACCATGCTGCAATGCGATCCCACAAAATAAATTGTATTAGGTAGTTTCTTAAAGACAGATAGCTGCTAGATTTTAGTATTTTACATGAGAAAATTGCATGCCTGATTATTTTTTCTGCACAAAGAACATTTGAAATGCATAAGGGTGCATTTGGCTGCCTGCCAGGGGGGGTAGTTTTCTGGAAATCGGTTTTCCCATTAATCACAGCAAAAGCTCCCCAAAGAGAGGGGTGTCACCTAAGAAAATCAGTTTGACCCATACAGCAGAAAGTGACTTCCTGTTAGAGAGAAGTTTCTTTATCGCTCCACAATGAGGCTCACATTGAGAGGGATTAGAAGGCAAGAAGTTCCAACAATCATTTTACAGTGTCTGGGTCATTACGGATTCAACAACAACAACAACACCCATTGTGGGTCCCGCTTACGCAGGGTCTGGAAAGATCCAGGTGTTAGCAGTCTTACCTTTACAGGTATCACTGCCCACAAAGAGGCCGATTCCAATTGGTTCATTACAGATTCATTTTCCTTAAATAAACTATCTTCGAAGGAGAACCCTTATCTTTCCTTCTGTTGAGCACTCCATGAAAATCCTAATGACAATACCTCTTTGAATTCACTAAAAGAGAACTCTTCTGCCAAATCCTTGCGAGTGACAGCATCCTGCCATTGAGCTATTAACATTGGGTTATGGTGCCTGGGAGTAACAAACAAATTAGTAATCCATAGAGAAGCAGAAAAGCACATCCACCATCTACAGGAAATCAAAATACCTAATGCCATTCCTTAAATTCACTCCTTTAAGGGTATAGCTTTGGCGTGGGAAAAGTGATGAGTAGCCACAGCTGTTTCCATCTTTCAAGGACATAAGTGATAAATTTGGATCATCCTCCATGACAGAGCCATAGCTCAGGACAACACTTAAATGCAAACGAGATCCAATTTCAGACCCAGGTTGGGCTGCTTGCAATATGCTCCCAACCAAATTATTCATGTACTCAACATCGCGCTGCCCACTGTCCTTTGTATGTGCCCCAATATGAAGAAAGACCAGATCAAAGTGATCCTTATCTAATGTCTTTCCATCCTCAAATCCAAGCAATTTTAGCAACTCAATGGCCGCAACTTCACTTGATTGCACCTCTCTAAAGTTGTCAGATTCCACAGCTGTGAAACTAAGCTTCTCCCCAAAACATTTGACAGCAGGAGCACTAGTCACTATGGCTGCTCTCATCCCCATGAACCTATCAAAAGAACCACTCAGTGTTTTCCACATCCATACAAAAGGATTATTATCCTCATCTATGATGATCACCAAGAAACTATTCATCAATACCTTTCTGCTATGGAGGGAACTTTTTTCAGGGCTTCTTTGGAACCCTTTTCTCCATCCTGGACCCAAAAAGTAACTGTAAACATGTAAAATCTTGTCTGAATTTCCAATTATGTAACTTCAGGGGAAACAAACTCACAACACTACAAAATGCTTCACTTGCATCCAGCATTTGAGCCAATTCTCTCATCAGCTTCTCATCTTCAGCCACTACAATAAAAATAGGGGAAATCAGGACAGAACCAAACTTCAGTTGAATGTTCGCTTATACCAAACTGCAATTTACAAACAAGGAGAGAGAACCAACATGTACATAGAATTTGTTCTCTACATCAACTCCATAATATGCATGCAATTATAGATGATTAACAGCAAACAACCCTAGTTTCACACCATAACAAGAAAATATTAAAGCCCCAGTTCAAGAAAAAGATCCATTGGACAGCAAATTCACATCCAGTTCAAAGACAATTTCCTCAATTGTAAGCCCCAGTGTACAATATCCATGACAAAATCCTAAGACCAAGGTCCCAGATAAAACACAGTCAATAAGAAGATTATGTCTGACCCTATGCAAAGAAAAACAAGGATAGACCTTTGGAGATCTGAACTTGACTCAATTAGCTCGCATGCAAAGACTACAATGCTAACCATGAAAAGGAACTATCCCACCCACAACAACGAAAACAAACTGCATGGATCCTGCCCCGGCATGGTGAGAGGATGTCAAGATGAGCCTAAACTTAAGCCTAACAAGACCTATCCTAACTCACTCTTACTTAATCCCTGAGAAGGGTTAGGAGATCCTAATGTAGGCAGCATTCCCTTGCCTTCCCCTGCTTGAAAGTTGCGTGAAGGGATACTTAGAATGTCCTTAGAGGGTTTAAAGGTCCATTAGCAAAGCCTCTTGAGACCCCAAATTAAAGGTTAACAGACATGGCTGTCAAATCCATATTTGGAAAAATATTCGAAAAGTTGTCAAATGGTGACTATGTACACCTAATAAGCTCTCAAAATGTTCTATGGTATCATGGGTTCATTCTTGATAGTTTAAAGGATATTGTATGCCTGCATAAAGCCATTTTTATAACATTCAAAACCACACCTCAAAATGTACAAAATGGTGCAAATAAGCCCTTATGTTGTCCAAAATTGTCCAGTGGAATATTTAGAATGTCACAGGAGGTTTCAGATGTAAAGTACTCGTACCCTCTCAAGCTCCCTCAAATAAAGTCTATTACACTTCTGTCAGGATTTCGGAAAATATCCGAGTTTTAAATGGTGACCATATGGTCCTGCAGATCCCTCCAAGCATTTTAGGGTATTATTGTACCATTCTAGCCCGTTTAGAGCATATTTTACACCACTCTACAGCTATGATCCTGAATCTTGCTTCAAAATCTACACATTGGTGCTATTCCGGATATTCTTTTCATACAAATGGTTTTGAGAAATATTAGACAGGTCCAAAAGGCTTTAGAGGTAAAAGAAAGTAGATTTTTCTCGGCCTCCCCAACATGAAGGCTCCTAAGATGGGTTCATTGAATTTTAGAAAAAAATGCTAAAGAGGTCTTCAAATGGTCACAATGTGATCCTGTTGAATCAAAAAAATGAGGCATCCAAGACAACTATAGGCATTCAAGACAACTATAGACAACTATATGCATTCAAGACAACTTCCATGATGCTAATATTTATGCGTAAATCATATTCACTATCCACATGAAGGTGCCCAAGCTCATTGACACTAGCTAGGATGATGTTTAGAACATGTTAGGATGTCTAAGTGGTCCAGCAGTTAGAGCTTCTTGGCACCCCAAAAATTTCCAAGTCGTTATTGCAATTTTCTCGCTATTGGCCTCCCTGCTTACGAGTTTAAGATTGCTTACATCTTCATCTTCATCTTCCCAGACGTTGCTCACCTAGGCGGTATCCATACTAGGCATTCACATAAAATGGTGGAGTTGTTGGTATCCAGAGTGGGTATCGACATTAACTATTTGACCGGATCATCAACAGATTTCACGATTTTGGGAAAAATGTCCGATGAATTATCCACCAGTCATTATGTGCTTCGGTGGAAATTGCCTTAGGTGGTTCAAGCGTTTCAGGACATAATGCAGAGTTCAGACTTCAGAGTGTAATATAGACCACCATAATGACTAATGAGGCACTGCCCATTTTTTGACACTTCGGAATCCCGCTTTTGATTTATAAAATTGAAGTTGTTGCAACTAGATCGAAATTGTTCAAGAGAATTATTACAACAGTATAAAAGATTTCAGAGCTAGAAAGGTGAAAATTTCTTGAGAGCCCTAAAATAAATGTTAATAATACATTGTCTTTCAAACTTTTTGAAAAATGTCTGAATAATTGGCAAGTGATAACTACATGCTCCTATTGTCCGTCCAAAATGTTGCAGAGTTATTTTAGGACCATTCTAGATCATGAATGGCACATTGCATACTGCCACAATGCCCTTTTATAAAAACCTTAGAATCATGCTACAATCCACAAGATGTTATAGATTAAGGCATTATGCTCATTAAATTGTTCAGAGAAATGTTTTGAGGATTCTAAGATGTTTTGAAGGTAAAGGGGGAAGACCCAATCAGAATCATCCTTCAACACCTCAAAGACCGAAGAAGCAAGCTAGATTTCCCTGGACCAAGGAGGCTCACCAAGCCTTAAACGAATTCAATGCCTACCCCTCATAGTGACCTAAGATGATCACTCCTGGTGGGGAGATTCTGCTCTATTTGGCGATCTTGAACTTGGCAATCAACACAAACGCTCAATGTATCATGAAATCCAGCTAGATTTGACTGGACCAAGGAGGCTCACCAAGCTTTAAACAAATTCAATGCCTACCCTCATAGTGACCTAAGATGATCACTCCTGCTGGGGAGATTTTGCTCTATTTGGCGATCTTAAACTCAGCAATCAACACCAACACTCAATGTATCATGAAATCCAGTTTCCCACTACAGGGGACCAGTATCCTCGAGCTGATAAAATTGGTTACTAACTTATCATGGCAAGTACGAAGTTGTGCATATACTTTGAAGCTCAAAAACAACAATGAGCGTTAAATAACAGTAAGCTCTAACTAACACCAAAACTGCTAAACTTATTGTAAACTTGTAAGTTTGGCATAAAGTATGCTCCTAGATGAGCAATTTTGGCAAATGCATTAGTAGATATCATCGCCAAATGCTCTACTGCTGACATGACTGAGCACCTATTGCTTATCCTTCTTCATCTGTAAGCTAAATGTATCCAAGACACATCTGTCAATTAGGGTTACATATCCAAACGTCCAACACTTGAAGTCTTAAATTTAGGATGTAGGGATATTGTCCAGATATGGGTACAAAGACTCATCACATCGTGCTTGTAAAGGACTTTTGAGACAGCTTCATCATAAATTCATCTCCTCTGCCAATCAGGTGGAAGGTGAAAATGGCAAGTCCAGCAATAGATGCCAAGGAGTAGGAGGTCTCCCTCATGTTCATGTTGATAGCTCTCTTACCACTGACAGCACAAGAAGTCCCATTATGAAGCAACCTGGGGCTACAAAATATAGATGAGAACTCAAATTCATGTTCCCTCCCTCAACTAACAAGGCAAGCACGAGATCTTGCCGCATGGTCGTAGAAGCATGCTCTTGGGTGACATACTATAATACAAAACCAAAATCATGGCTATCCAACTCAAAGGTGAGTTTGAGGCCCTTGATACATCATATACCTAAAGACTTGCAAGCCCAGATTCAAAAGTTAAGTTCCTTCCATGTCATCCACATTCACAGGTCAGACAGAAGGCAAGTTGATGCTATCTTTAAGGTCACAAATGACAGCCTCCCATGAGCAGGTAAGTTGTGGATAACAGTATACATCAAGCCAATAAAGCGTGGGCAGAGAGAAGACAGACAGGACGGACCCCATCCTATCATATTGGAGCTCAAGAACCCTTCCTAAGACCATAAGAGAGAATTGAAAGTACCAAAGATGGTACAACAGGTTCATATTTTATTAGCTGTACTCTGACAAAAGGCCTTTAAACACCTGCTCAAATGCATGCGGTAGCAGTAAGAGGCTGGTGGTTTCAAGGAAATACACAAAGGTGATTGTGGCTTATGTATAGCAAGTCACACCAAAGGCATTTACAAACCGGCTCTGATGCCTCTGATAGCAGTACGGGGAAGGTGGTTAAGGAAATACATGAAGGGTCATTATGACAAATGTTTAGCAAGTCCTGCCACCAAGTGCTAAGGGCCAGCCGCCGGACCGGTTCAAAAGATGTAAATAGTGCTAAAGGTCTGCTCCCATAGCAAAACGACCCATAATCCGCTCAGCCGCACCCTATTACCTTTGCCATGTGCCAAAAGGAGATTGGGCATACTAAGGTCATACTCATACACCCAAGCCAACATCTGGCAGAAATAGCTTATGGTCACTGTCGGAGAATCCTATGAAGTGGATCAAAAGTTGATGTTGCCAACCACGGCGATGAAGCAAGAAAGTTATCTTGAAGACATATCATCACCTAGCTCAACATTATAACCCAGGCCATCATTTTGAACAACGGCGGTTCATTCCTCCAGTGGACCTCAAATATACACTACTCAACCCTTACATAATTTATTGGGGTCCTCACTCTTGATCGTAATATATCAACCATCACTTAAATTCGAAGATTTCCTGTCAAATGATCATTAGTGAAACCCCAAGTGCCTAGCATTTGGGGGGCCTCCAGAACTACCACAGTAATCCAGTTAAAAGGTACCTTGCTATTTTCTGATCAAGGCTTCAAGCTACAAATTAGTTATGATATCATCCAACTCCAGAAAGCCAATACATTACTTCGAAGCCATGGAAAGTCAGGGCTTTTCTAAACATGATGGATCATTCCCATGGCTTCTGTGATGACCCTGAAGATTAATCACGACTACCTCATGATCTCCTCATGTTAGTTCTTAAAAAGTTTTTGTCAACCTCATCAATTTTTCGGGACAAAGTTAAAAATAGGGAAGCAAAATTTGCAGTTGGTAGGGGTCATTCTCAGGATTTCAGTAATTCAGATTTTAGAAGGTGTTTAAATAAGCTACCACCTGGGACAACAACAAAATCAACAACAACAAGAACACAATTCCATCAGGTGGCTACGGGAAAAATCAGCAATTCAGGCTATTAAACGAATACTCGAACCGAAACACATAAAAATTTCCAACAATAACATATCAATACGATAATTGGGGCCATTCCTTGGGTTGACCCGACAAAACCCAGAAACAAATGGATTCAAATTTGATTAATTAGCATTAATTACAACACAAGATGATCTAATACTCAAGAGAACAATGTTGTTTCTTTGCTAGGCATTGAAAAATTGTCAAAGTTAGCGTTTTTAAAATTAGCTTACTGCAAAAGAGCCAAACCTGGCGGAGAGGAGGGATAATCGAGGGCTAGGAAGCCGCAGCAGCCTCTGGATGCAACGCTGTGAATGTGAGAGTGAAAGGGGGAGATAAGAGGAGCCAATCCATAACCGTACAGTATTAGTGGTCTACTTGGTTTGTCCGCCATTTTCCCTATCACACACAGAGAGACAGAGACAGAGACAGAGACAGAGACAGAGATGATAGTGGTGGAGGTGGTGGTGGTGATGGAGAGACTTGGGAAACTTAACAGCTTAAGATTGGCGCAGGGAATCTACGTTCGCAACCTCCCCACTTTCCCTCCCAAAAAGGAGACTTTTGTTGTATTGTACGCAATTTTACAAAACTCGAGCGCGTTCGGTAACAGTATTTGGGCGACGTTTGGCGTTTTGATTAAGTCAATATATTCATAACATAATTTTCAGTGTTCGATAACGTAGTATTTTGACTAATATTTCAAGTAGCATTTCGCGTTTTAAGTAGCGTTTTTGAAAAGCTAATAATATTAACGTTTTACATTCAAAAGTAGCATTTCATTTTTTTACCAAAAATTACCCTTTGGAAATTTTATCTTTGAAAATTATCTATATCCTTTTATGTTAATTTGCATTAATCAGTTAATCCAACAGCTAAATTTACCGAACGCATTTTATTCAACTGCTCTTCTAAACAGCTATCCGCTAACAGCTAAATTAGAAACACTATCCGCTACCTAAACAGCTATCCGTTACCTAAACCGCTATCCGCTACTTGAACCGCTAATTTTACCGAACAGGGCCTAATTTTACATTACCGACACAGGATGATTTAAATGATTTAACATTTAAACCTCTTAAATTAAATAAGATGTTGAATTTGCATCTTGTGAATGAAAAAAATTTATAATGAGAGAATTCTATCATTTATTGGACTGATAGCGGCTTAATTTCAGAGAAATGAAGGACCTAACACCCCAAAAAAACTCCAAGTTATGAAACTCGAGCTGAATGCCCCGTATCCATACCAAACCCAAGAACTTAAATTGGTTCACCCAAAGTGAAACTAGAAAATACATATTGACCTGAACAAAACCAAATCAAACCTGCTCTAGAATTTTCTACAAGGTTGGCTATTTTTGTAAGGTAAGCTCATTGAACCAAACAGTAGTTGACCCGAAGCTAACTATACCCAAAAATTACTCAACCTGAATGAAAATAGATAAAAATCTTGTTGACAGTGAAATATGAACAATATGAACTTAGCCTGACTCGTATCGGATGACTCGTTTGCCATGTGCAATAATAAGTTCAATACCCTAGAAGAGTATGAAAATTATGTAGGGCATGTTTTTGGGGGGGGAGGGGATTATCACATGTGCATATCATTAGCTTTCAACAATTTTCATCACAAACTATCATTATCTAGTACAATTCGACACAAATTAGCAACATTCACTACAATTCAATGCAATTTATCCCCAATAAGACAAACGAATTTAGCATGTTCAGCATAGTTTATTTTAATTTAGCATACTTCAATAATAAGCACTAATACATATTTATGATAAATTGAAAAGAACATATCTGCAACTTATTTTAGATGAATGTAGTAACCTACCCCTAGCTCCTTTCATTAAACATCGCAGTGCATCATTGCCATTTTTATAATGATTATATAACTCCACTTTGATTGATTTTTGTACTCCAAGTGAGAATAGTAATAGTTTTATTTTAGTAAAGTTAATCTCTTCATTTGTTATAGTCTCTTTTTTACCCTTGAACTAGAAATATTAATCTTTTTAATGATAGTTATGATTAATACAATTAAGGGAATAAAATTTTACTTTTATAACACTGTAACACAATTGCGAGTTTCTCCATCAATGTTGAAGATGCAAAACTATCGACAATTATTCTCGAGAAGATATTTATGCATGGCTCAAGGCTGTACAACCTAAGTTGGTCTATCAAAAATTATAAATCACGCCTAAAGCATTGAAAAATTTTCTATAGGCAAATTATAACCAATAAGTTTATCTCCATAACCAAATGAGACATTCAAATTATTCAGGTTTTGCAATCCTATATTATACCCGTAACTTACCAGGTGAGGCATTCAAGCTCAAGTTCCCTCTTGCTGAAGGAGATAAGAGTTGTGATTTAGCAAGGGGGAATTTCTAAGAAAGCTTACAAAATCACAAATTTTTATATGAAACTGTCTCACTCAAAAATTATGATGAGACATTTTTTTTAAGGTGACTTTTCAGGTATTAGAGTGGCTAGGAGTTTATTTGATTAGAATGACGTGTTAAACAAAGGAAGACTTTTAAGGTATTTGTCTCATGATATCTTTTATGTGAGACGGTCTTATACAAGACTTAGGCCCTGTTCTTTTCTTATGTTCTTTTGGATTTACCCACTTCAACCCACTTCAATCTATTTCAACCCACTTCAACCAACTTCAACCCACCTGAAAAAAATACTAACATCAACTCACTTCAACCCACTTCAATCAACCTCAATCCATTTAATTCTTTGTAAGAAAGAAGGTAGATTTCTTCTCAACTGTGTGAAAGCATGGCAAAAACTAGTATATTTTTCTTTCTTTTTCTACAAAATAATGGCGAGAGGTCTAATGTTATAATAATTACAGACTCATTCAAGGCGAAGAAAGCAAGAAACAACAAATTAAAGACTACGGGACCCACACGCTAATGCATTACAATTATATCATAAATCCATCCGGGTCTGTGACCCGGGACATATCAATTTTTTTTTTTTTTGGGGTTATTTTTGATCTTCTCTGTTCGATTTTCAGCTTCTCTTTGCTCGGTCTTTGCTGATTTTAGTTGGGAGATGATGTTATGTTTGGTTCAATTTTGATGAATTTGGCTCATGTTCACATTGTTTTTTTTTCTCTTCGACTTGTTTTCTGTTCCTCTAATTTATGGATTTAAACATTTTACTTTATATACTGGAGCAATCTATTGTATCAATTTGAATATTTTAATTTAGTCTCCTAAATATGTCCCGGATCTAGAGATCCGGGACCTTAATATAAGTGTTCTGATGCATGGGGCAAAACATTTAAGTTGGGAAGTGGGTATGCCAAAGAAAAAGGAAAATCTTCCAAATTTAAGTAATTAGTTAATTAATCCTCCACCTAATCGTGGGTGTGAAGGTAAACATTTTGCAGTAAAAAAGGGGGTCCATGCATGCCCCACCATTTATCCTTCTACGCGTTTCGGTGGCACTCTCAAGTACTTGGTTCCTAATTAGATTCTTAATTCCAATTTAAAAAGGGGAAGGGAAAAAAAAAAAAAGGTTAAAGAAGATGTAGCTCATTATGTACAGCGTAAACTTAGTTAAGGATCGATGATTATAGACTTGTATAGTCATATTTTCTTTTATGAATGAAGTATCAAGTGTATATTCATGTGTGCTCACTATATAATTTAATTGGAATACGTATCGTAACGATCTTTATTTGCTGTGACATTTACGAGTGTTAATCTATGATTAAAATTAAAATTGGATGCTTTACGCTATTGTTTTATACTGCTTCTTTAGGGGTAACATTAAAAATTCAGATTTAAAATATGTATTCATTAACTTTAAAAACATTATTCTAAAAATATGATCCTAATCTGCATGAGAGATCATTTTATACGTACAGTAATAATCATTGGGTCTATAAATTAAAATTCACCTCAAACACCAAAAATCTATTAAATTCTGTTCGTACAAGGGAAGAATAAATGTATATCCGAAGTGGAGAAAAATAAAGAGACCACTACAATAATTGTTTTTTAAAAAAAAAGAGAGAGAGAGATTTAGATTAAACACAGTAATGAAGAAGACGACCGTACAAGCTAGAGGAATTATAAAAACAAAGCAGTGAGGGGGTGCATAAATGGATGTTATCTTCGAGGAGTATAAACTACTTTAGCAAGTGTAAGTCCAAAAGGGCAGGAACAAATTAAGGGACATGCTTTGCATTTTACAACGAAAAAGCTCAACATACATAATACCCTTTTAATCATTCAGTCGGCTTGCTCACCATTTTTTCTACTTTACGACTTCATTAATAATTGTATTTGTGTTTATATATTCATAGCTCTTTTTTCCTTATTTTTCTTTAGTTTGCTCCTATTAAATCACGAGAATCCTTGATTTTTACGGGTTATAACTCAATACCTTTTTAAACATATTGGAACATTTTTGTATGATACAATTTATTTTAGAAAAAACAAACATTATACAGCACACGAGTACTTTGCTCGAGCTTGATCTTTAAGTGAATTCACGTACGTGGAGTTTACATAGTTTTTTTTTTTTTTTCCATCATCTCGTACATTATGTTTGATATTTGTAATGTTAATTTAAGGAACATTATGAGCATGAGCACAATTATTTACCACAAATAACCACATTATTGAGGTCCATGCATGCCTACTTGTTATCTATTACAAAATATATATTACCTAATGATAACATTAGCTGAATTGATAAACCAATGTAATAAAATCAAATGAAGTATTGTGAATGTAATACAAGCCTGGACGAACAAAATTTAAACTTCAGTACTTGATCTTAATTAATTGGTTTTGGATATCAATACAATTAATAGCAAGCTTTATAACATTGTCAAAGTAATTATTATTCGATATTTGATGTAAATGATTGAATCTAATATTTTAAATTGGTAAATTTTATCTAATTTTGATCCCAAATTTAAGTTGGCATGACCAAATTAACCAATACGGTGAGTAAACTTTCTAACAAAAATTATTACATTTTAACGATATATATTAAAGAAATATAATTTGATCCAAATTCATAGGACTATTAGAAGCTAGTTCTATGAATCTAAACTTCATTTAGTTCATCATTTGGATTAATCCAACTTAAACTGAATGACCGTATTTCCATGTCTCAATCTTTCCTCAAAAAAAAAAAAAAAATCAATCAAGTAAAAGAATATATAATAACCAACAAAAATTGACATGATCAGGAGGAATTACTATAATTTTGCATTCCACTGTTGATAAATGAGGGTCCAATGATGGATGATCTATAAATCTTATAAGAAATCTTATAAACTATAAAGATACATTTTGCTAACTAAGTGATGATATATGTTTTGTTGCAGGATATTTTTAAATGTCTTGTCTCATCTTAACCTAATATATTTTATAATGCAAAATTACCAAATTCTCGATGATTGTACTTAATTATAAATGGTTAAGCTTCAATATGCTGTTGGCCATACTAATGAAGCAGTAAATGACATATTAATCGGATCAAGCCTATCCATGATGAAATATGATGCACGTAATTGATGAAATATAGTAAATTATAGATAAAAAAATAATTTTACATAATTTATAAGTTATAATATGTTTTCACTATTCGATCATATCATTTTTTTCTTTTCAATTTTAAAATATTATAATATAATTTTTAGATTAAAATAAAATACTTAAAAAATATCTTATAACAAAATATTTATCATTTTACTAACTCTGAACATACCTTCAAGAGATTATCCACGGCCAAACAACAAACTTTTCGAGCCAAAAAATATATACTATAAAAATAATAAAATGGTAAGGAAGGGACGGAAAGTCAAGAGTCAAGGTCCTTTATGTCAAGCTCATAAATCATAATGATAGCAAAACGGCCTAAACCGAAAACTGACTTGAAGTTTCACACGAGCAAACTGCACGTGCACAGTGCGGCGAGTGAGGGTGAGGGGCTCCAGGTCTGCTGTAGTCTACTACTCTACCCTCTTTTCACTGTTGATTTCACATTCTGCTAAATAACGGTTTCCTCTGCCTCTCACAGTCTCACTTTTCACTATTGATTGATTGGTGCTAAAGTATGCCTCCTTCATTGATATCCTTAGTACCTTTTTTTTTTTTAATCTATTTAAGGCATATCCTTAATTAGTACTTTTCTCCTCTAAAATGAAAATAAAAATTCTGGCTCATAAACTTAAAATTAGAATAGTTGACCAGAATAAGTTCGTGATTATTAATTCTACATTTCCAAATACATATGAAACATTGGATATCAATTTTAGGGTGACGCTACAATTTAAACAAAAAAACATTCATCTAAAAGTAAAATTATGCGAAATCCAGCTTTATTAGCTAAATATACATGTTTGTTGATTCTTTTTTTTTTCTGACAAAGTGAGTGAATTTAGCGAACAATTCTAACTATACATCCATTTTGTCACGAGAAAATCATAAAATCACACTTTTCTATTTGTACACAATGTTCCCCACATAGTATGCTGTAGAAATGATAGGGCAAACATCAATTTAACTAGCATCATGAAGGGTTTTACATGCTTTAGCCTTTTGGGTGTCTTTGTCCTACTATTTGTCCTATGAATCTCAAAGGCAATCTACCAAATATATCAACAGACCCCACCAAAAAATAAAAATAACCAGAAAGAACACAGCAAACAGAGGCTACTTTTCTATCCATATAAGGACAGTAACCACTCAATTTTCGCTCAATCCACACTCCCATAAGAAAGCTTAAAAAGAAAACAGAGAGAAAGATAGACCAAAACGTGCCCTGCGTTCTACTCCTTCCTCTAGCTAAGGCTTCTCACTATCAAAATGGAGCAATGCAGCCCATTTGGTTGGCTTTGTTACAATGAAGAAGAGGTAATATTTTATACTAGGTGCTAATAGTGACAATTTTTGCTTGCTATTCTCTTTAAAAATGACAACATTGTTAGTTGCATGCAATGGGTTCAATTTATAGGTACCCCATCTGGGTATCTGTCAAAGTGTTATATCTGTTTATCCTCAAACAACTAAGTCCCTACATTTTTCATCAAAAATGAAGTTTTTCATACCCTTATTGTCGTATCCAATGTCCTACATGGATGTCCGATTCTGTCAGTTTTGGTAAATTAATATTTACTTCAATTGTTTTCAGGGGATGATGGGTGAGCTAAGACAGCACCTAATGCAGTCAAGAATGGAGCTGGAGGCGACAATCATAGCAGCCCAAGAAGAAATCATGAAGAAAGAGGAGGAATTACTCAACATGAAGGATCTCTTGATGTTGGCCATCAAAGAAAGAGATGAAGCTCAATCCAAACTCCATAATCTAGCCCTTGAGAAGCTGCTTCTCCAACAGCAAATAAACCACCAGCAGCAGCAAAAAGCTTTTGGTGTATCCAATGCTAACACGAAAACACCTACCTACCTCAATACATCATCTTCCTCTGATCAAAGTGAAGAAAGCAGCATGATCTCCTCCCCTCGAAGCGGTGCTAATTCCCCTGCCACCCCACCCCTGCCACTGCCACCACAGATACTGGCGGCAGTGGGCAGCAACCACCGCCCTTTGCCGGAGAAAGGGCGGCTTTTGAAGGCAGTTCTGGAGGCAGGGCCGCTTCTACAAAGTCTCCTTCTTGCAGGGCCGCTCCCTCAGTGGAAGCACCCACCTCCTCAGCTTGAATCCATTGAAATCCCACCAGTGCAAATTAGCCCTAATTCTAGTCATTATTCCCCTAATAACAAGAGGGGCATTGATAGTCTTGATTGCTCTATAGTTTCTTCATCCCCTAAGTGTCAAAGGGTTCTTTAGTTTTTGACCCAATAAATGACCAGTATGGTAGGTAGATACAATGGTAGTAATGCTTGTGAAAGTTTTGGTTTTAGACTTGGCCCAAAAAAAAAAAAAAAAAAAAAAAAAAACCAACCTTAGTCTAGTTTTCATACCAGTGAGCAAGCATGTAAAGTAACGACTAGTCATGATGTGGAAGGATTGTGACCCTTCACCTCAACCAACCTATCATTTAGTTGGGTTAGTTTATGGTGACCTTGTAAAATATAATTCTAGGCAAAAATCAGGAGACAAACATATATCCTGACTTCTCCCTTGAAAGGGAAAGAAAGGGAGAAAATGGCAAAAGAGAAGGATACAAACATGTAAGCTTCGCAACCACCAATGTTTTGTGGTGGTGACCCTCCTCTGTATTCCCCCCTTTTGTTCTTTGGTTTGGTTTACCCTTCTTATTTTTGGGTATTGTAGTGCTTGATTCTCCCATACAAAGGAGATATGGGAGGGGCCCAACTTGGATTATGAACGAGAAATTGCTTTTTTTTTTTTTCAATTATTTTATTTCCCGCCTTCTCTCTTTTTCTAATGGGAGTGATGTTGCTATGTATATATATATATGTCATTATATCAAACACATTGTGGGTAATATCTATGATGATTTGGTATGATGTGAGAAAGAATCAAAAAAAGAAGATTTCATGTCATTAACAATAGCGGTTGTTTTTACCATTGGTTCTTGCTTTTTATGCATGGCATGATGCTTAAAAGCAGTCTTAATGATTATACAATTGACCAACAACATATAATCATTTGTGTGCTCCTACACACTTAGATGATTCCCTAGCTCCCCACGAAGCATAACTACCATGTAGTGGTGACTGATGAGTGTCTGCCATTAGAGCTCTTCTAGTTAGACCCCCCCCCCCTGGTTATCATTAAGAAAGCATGCTTAACAACCAATGATTTTATAAGTATTGAGTATGGGTGTTTAAGAGTTTTCTTGTCTACTCCATGAGCAATTACAAATATATATTCCTTCATATTATTTCAGTTGTAACTTTTTTTTAATGAATAATATTAAAATTAAGACAATCATCACCAGCATTAAGACACTATGGCCATCTTTTGGAAATGAAATTTAAAAGTTACAGATGGTGAGCAACCTCATATCATCCTATACATGAGAGGAGATATTTTGTTAAGCACAATGATAACATGACGAGGTTCTTTACTAAAGACAAAATGTCACTATGAACTTAAGCTAGGGACTTAGGGCCTATTTTTTTCGTTGGTAACTTAGTGTTGGTAAAAAGGTGAAGTTGGTTGAGATAGGTTGAAGTTGATATTTTTTTGTTGAAGTAAGTTGAAGTGGATTGAAGTTGGTATATTTTTTAAAGTTGGTTAAAATAGCGAGAATAAAATTTTGAAGGAGACAGGTTGAAGTTGGTTGATGTGGGTTGATGTGGGTTGAAATTGATAAATTAGAAAAGACCAACGAAAAGAACAAGCCCTTAAGGTATTGGATAGATTATAATCTCCATATAATATTGTATAGTTGCAGTCTATTATCAATTATTTTACAAAAGAATCCATTAACAACACTAAAAAATACAACCTAAGATATCAACCCTATATATTGGCGAAAGAATTACCATATTTATAATTTGTAACTAAGGAGTTTATAAGTCACACGACGATTTATATAGTTTATGATCAGTAGTACTATCATATGCTAAATCCCACTATCTTTTACAGTTTTAACACTTGATGCACAAACCCGTTACACCAAATAGAGACATTCTACTTTGCTTACATATATGTGTATTTTGTATAAATATATTTTTCTCATTAACTCAAAACTCCTATCATTTCACTTTTAAATTTAATTAAGTTAATTTACTTTTAAATTGTTTACAATTTTTGACTTTTATTTACTTTAGACAATGTTTTACATACTTCTCATACAACAGTAATGTGTACATTGTTCGAAAGGTTGAGCAATGAGCTATTACTCCCAAATGTTGAAAAGAGCATTATGTGCAATCAATGCCCTTTCTAACCCAACCACGAGGGTAGAAATTTTCCATTTCATTGGCAGACGATTTATTTTCTTATGTTTTTACCATATAATTTTCTTAGGTGAAAATGACCCCAGATTGTCAAAAAGTAATGATGACTTAGAATTTGAGATGGGGAAGAAAAAAAATGAGGAGAGAAACCCGGCCATAGCTGGAGGAAGGATCAAAAGTCTCTTCTTTCAAGATATGTTGCTGTCATTGAACGGCCAGATGGGATGCACGCACTTGCAAACTTGACTTGCCCCGCTTCACCTCCTGCATGCAGAGTGCAGAATTTTTGACTAGTTTAGGGATTTCTAGAACCAATCATAGGGAAATTAATTGGGTTTTATTCCATTTGATGACTGAATTTGAATTTCCATTGTGTCGTTGAAAGTAATTGTAGAATATAATTGGGGGACATCTTGGCGGTTGGGAGACATTTATGTATAATTAGAAAAAAAATTAGGCTTTTAGATTTTCTTGCCCCAAAAAAAAACTAAAAAGAAAATTTGAAAAGGAGAAAAGAGAGACTTCTACGCTATACGTTCCTGCTAGCTAAACAAAACAAATTTGAAAAAGATCAAAAAAAATAAGTGTGCGCTCTGTAGCAAGATACTTTTTAAATATCTTATCTTGATCAAATTTAATATATTAAATGATTTAAAATTGTCAAATTTTCAATAGTTAAACTTATTTATGAATTGTAAAACCCTACAACACTGACTACGTCCACAGATACAGAATGATATCATAATTTGATCAATCCTATCCTCAAAGGCATACCATACGCATGATTTTTCAATTGCAAAAAACTATGTATGAAAAGATTATTTACACAATTTATAAGTTGTGTAAAACCATTCCACTATTTAAACATACTATTTTTTTAAAAAAAATTAATACATGATAATATAACTTTTAAGCCAAAAACATTTATCAATTACTAACGGGCAAATCAGTGTCAAATACATGTCCATATTTCTTGTGTCACCTAAAATTATGCTCACCCTAATTACTCAAACCAAATAAAGACAAATATCAATCTTAGCTCTCCTCTGACATTGCCACACAAAAGATTCTGATGTGATAATTGGTTGAAAGTAACGTAATGCAGTCAATCTTGTATTGCAGTTATAATTACATAATTTGCTCCAATCATAACTATTACATAATTTGCTCCAATCATAACTACAAAGTAATTATTATTTATTATACTCTTTTACAACCAAAGAAGATGATGGAAACAAAATTTCAAATTTGTTTTCATTAAGGATGTTCACATTTAACCAAAACCCAAATGCTGATTGCCATCCAAGATCATAGCATTGCCCTAAGTCCAATGGATGCTAGTCGAAAATCTTACATATCACCTACCAATAAATAGCTCAAGTTTACAATACGAAACGGACTTGTAACTCTCGTGATTACGTACCCATTCTTCATTAACTATGCCAGCTCGGCAGCTCCGATTGGCCAAACAGAAAAATAGTTCACTTATATAAAGACACGTCACCCTCAAAGTCTTTATATCAGATTTTTACTAAATGCTATGCCCGACATATTCAAGGGATTAGTAAGTTTTAACTTCGTTTCATCGAATTCAAAGAATCATGTTTATCCCATGGCATAAAACAGGAAAACAAAAGATGGACAGAGAAAAATATACCTAAACCAGAGTAGGCTGCATTTGTATTATTCCCATCAATGTTGGGGGTTTTCAATTAAAAAAAATACAAAGATACAAAGAATTGAAAGCAAAATGCTCCAGAAGTTCAGACTCAGTTCACACCCATTAAACAGAGGGTACAAAGTCACCTATACATCGAGGGTAGCCCACCTTCCGCATAAACATAGAGTCTCTCAGGCTCTCACACTCAGAATCAACTATTTGGAACCCCCCCCCCCCCCCCTTCTTTTCGGTTTTTAAGACTGAGTTAGAAGAGACTGAAATAGTGAAATTCAACATATTTCCTCTAGAATGAGCCCATTTGGTACCCAATCGGCAGAGGAGCTATGCAACAAAATGTACACTTCCTTTCAGAAGAGTGAATACTGACTAGGATCGAACGGTTCTGCTCTTGATAGTGCTAGAAGCCTCGGACAGATCCTCTGAAATATGCAGGAATCCTCATCAGGCATTATTAGAATTCTTTCCAAGCCCTAATAGGCACTGCAATGTGAATGGCCTCGTCTCATTAGAAACTCGTACCAGATCTCCCCTTTTTCCACAGAATTTCACACGTAAAAATATACAGCTCAGTCCTCAACCTCGGTGTTGAAGATAAAGCTTGGAAAAATTGTGGTTATCTCCCTGAAATTTACCATAAATAACTGATCAATCCCACAGAAAACTTAGAGACCACCTGCTCCCATGGAATCATGAAGAGCAAGAAGCTCACACAGAGAAAATCACCTAGATATGTTTTAAGGATCTTATTCGAGGTTGCATTAAGAAAACCTCTCGTGTAGTACTAAAATAGAGTGTTTAACTGCCAATTATGCCCCCAAAAAAAGAAGGATAAGGATAAGCCATTAAGGATGCGAGTACTAGTACAAGATGCATGGGACCTATACCCCTCACCTCATAACATGATGAAAAGTGAGAAACAACTAAGGGCAGTTCTCGTAAACCCACCCACCCACCCCCACCTCAAAAAGAGAGAGATGTGGGGTGTTAGTCACGCTAATGCAACACTAACATACCCGAAAGATTTTGAGAAGCAGGTTACAAACTGATGTAAGACTTTGGAAGAAAGCTAGCTTAAGGGCTGGGAGAACCCAAAGTCTATATAAACCCCACATCATCCCCTTATATAACTAATGTAGGACTCAAGCCTCATATCTTATAATTGGACTGTAAAAATCAACCATGCTCCGCAACCGGTGTCCCGACGACTTTACTCTAGGTAGCTTCACTTTGAACATTAGGTAGAATATTTCTTTTTTGAGATGGCTTCACTCTATTAAAATGATAGTCACCTCCTTAGGTAGCCCTTTTCGTGACTTAGGGTATGAAGACATGATGATGGCTCTGATACCAATTGATATATGACTTCGGAAAAGTTCATTCCAAAAGCTAACTCAAGGGCTGGTACAACCCAAAGTCTATATAAACCCCCTATTAGCTCCCCATATAATCGATATGGGACTCAAGTCTCATACCTTGCAATTGGATCGTAATACAAACACTCGCTAAAATTGCAACGAAGCTAGAAAAAACAAAAGAGACCGCAATAAAATTCAAAGGACATACACGAGTAAGAAAATTACACAGGATCAAGGACATACGAAATTTACATGTATTAATGCATGTAGTTACAAAAGAAAGTTAAAAATGATCAAAGTCAACAAAAAAGGTAGCAGAGAAAGTCGTTGCTATGGCTAAGGATATCGTCAATGAAAGTCGTATCAAAAACTCAAGACTAAAGAAGGTGAGAATGAGGTCTTTCAGTTAACAAGGATTACGGAAAGGAGAACAATAGACTTAGGTATATAAGGTACATCAAAGATGAAGACGGTAGAGCCCTAATACAGGAAGCAGAAATAAAAAAGAGATGGCAAAGATACTTTTATAAGCTATTCAATGGTGAAATGATTGAGAATTCCTAGAGGGAGGAGTAAGGGAGTTGTGAGAGGTCACAAGACTATCGATTCAATAACCCCATTAGAGAGGAAGAATTTAAGACACCCTAAGGAAGAAGCCAAAGAGGTTGTAGGCCCAAACCAAATCCCCATGGAAGTGTGGAATTATTTAGGTGAAGAAGGACTAAAATGGTTAACAGAGTTGCTTAATTTTATTCTTAGAACAGTAAAGATGCCTTGCGAAAGAAGACTTTGCAAAGTCATCCATCTCTACAAGAACAAAGGTAAGATTCAAAATTGCCATAATTATAGAGGTAGAAAACTGTCTAGCAACACTATTAAGTTATCGTAAGGAGTGATTGAAAGAAGGTTGAGGAATGACATTTCAACCTCAGATAACTAATTTGATTTTATGGCAGGCATATAGACCACAAAGGCAATTCACCTCCTTACAAGACTCACATAATGATACTGGGATAGAAAAAAGGATTTCCATATAGTATTCATAGATCTGTAAAAAGCTTATGACATAGTACCATGTGAAGTGCTATAGAAATGCTTGGAGAAGACAGTAGTGTCGACTGCATATGTGAGAATTATTAAAGATATGTACAAGGAAGTAAAGACGAGTGTAAGGATCTCTAGAAGAGACATAAAACGACTTTCAAATCCATTTCTATATTAGACTACATTAGGAATCAACTTTAAGCTTATTTCTTTTCACTATTATCATGGATGAATTGACTAAAGAGGATCCAGATGAGGTATCATGGCATACGTTATTTGTAAATGATATGGTTCTTATCGATGAGACTAAATATGGAGTTAATAATAAGTTGGAACAATGAAGACATATCCTAGAATTTAGAGGTTTTAAATTAAGATCAAAAACTATATATTTAAGGCATGGTTTCAGTGGATGGGAAGAGGGTGGTGGAGGTGGAGAAATCATCATTGATGGGGTGGAAACACTGAGGGTTGAGAATTTTAAATATTTCAACTTGATCACTCAAGAGCAATGAGATATTAATGAGAACATTGATCACCATACAAAAGTGGGACGACATAAATGATGGAATGCAAGAGTTGATGGTAGCAGAGATGAGAATAATTCAGTAGATGTGTAGTCGCAAAAGAATAAATAGGATTACGAATGAGGTAATTAGAGAAAAAGTTAAAGTAACTCCCAAAGAAGTCAAGTTGAGAAAGACTAGGCTTAGATGGTTTGATCAGATGAAGAGAAGTGTGAATGCATTGGTGAGACAACATGAGATAATTCACCTTACGAAATGTAGAATAGGTAAAGAAAAGTTGAAATGAGGTGATTAGACATGATTTAAAATTTTTACAACCAACGAAACATATGGTTAAAGAGTATGTGGAGATCTAGAATTAAGGTTATGGATCATAGATAATTAGCTTCTTGATAGTTCTTTGGGTTCTAGATGGTAGGAGTTGTTGTTGTATTGTACTGGCCATTATACTTTCTTACGTTTGCTGTATTTTATATGCCACTAATATCTTGTTCTTAACTGAGTTATTATTATCCTGCCTCTAATTGTTTGAGGTAGTACTCACCACTTACCTCTCCTATGCTCTTTCTATGTGCTATACTGTTTTTAAGTACTTTTATACACTAGTGTTTGTTTATTAAGTGTCAATTCTAAACTTTTTTCTAAATTTTTTTATGTGGGCCTCTTAGGATCGGTCTCTCTGTAGACAAGGATGCCGACAAAAGTAAGGTTGTCTACATGTGAATCTCCTTAGATCCCCAAAAAAAAGAGACTCACACTGAAAATTGTTGTTGTTGCTGTTGTTATTTATTTTTGGGGGGGCGTTTACAAAGGATTAAGGATGGATGGCAATAAGTGCCAAAAAGCATCATTGCATTTATGTCGATCAAAACAGCGATGAGCCTATTCTTACTCATCAAAAGACGACATTTAGCTGGGCAACATCACTCAATTTTGACAATTTTCACAACGAAAAGGAACTTTCGTGAAATTTTTTCATTTTTCTTTGGTGGGGGCTAAGCACAAAGTATCCGGAAGAAAATGTCAAGGGAAAATTGTTAGAAATATGCAACCGAGGGAGAATGATGCATGGCAAGAATACAAAAAGAAAACATAGACATGAACTACTAGGAAATATTATAGCTTTTAGGAAGCTTTTATTTTTTTAATTATTTTCCTGTTTTATTTTATAGCATATATTAGGTAGCCAAAATAAAGATATCTGCTAGTGTTTTAGGTAGATTTAGTTTCATAGTCTATTAGGATGATATTAGGTTATATATTTTATCATTTTCTAGGTTATATATTTAGTGTTTTAGGGAGATCTAGTTTCATAGTCTATTAGAATTCCTTGAGTCCAGCAGGAGGAATCTCTGAGATGTACATAACTGGGGGAGTCTATACCAATGGGTGTATCAAGTTAAGGAATTCCATAAATCTTGTAGGCATCTCTGCAATTGTGTGCAAGTAGGGAGGCTTTGAGTTAGTGTGAGTGTGAGTGTGAGACACGTTGCGTCTTATCCCGGCACCTGCGCGCCAATCCCCATGAAGTATTTGGAGGGAAAAAAACAAAGAAACACGTAAGCCAATGAGCGGGTTTTCCAACTCTTCCGTTGCATGCACTGATGCACGTGACAATTCTGCATTCTTTGTCCATCTAAAAAGCTACTTCAGTAAGTAGCAGTGGCTGTGTTGATACGTGTGGCTAATCACCCCCCTCCCCAAAAAAAAAGAAAAAAGAGGTAAGAAAGGGTTTTCCAAGACGTTTTTGGATGCTACTATTGTTATGTTTGAGCAAGGTTGCTATGCGCCTGCTTCTGTTGGCTGAAAAAAAGATTTTAGTTCCAGAACATACTTCCATGTAATATACAAGTCCCCAGGATTTCCGCATCACTAGATAAATCAATCGAACTGGCCATCAGAAAGTTGTCTTCTCAGTTTCTAGAGGAAAGTATTGCGCATAGTAACATGCACCTCAAAGAAATTAACTTCGTCAAATGAGCAGAGAGATAGAAACTTCCACCCAAAAAAAAAAAAAAGCGAGAGCACTCTCAAGCCGTTTCAAGAAAACAGCAATTCAGTTTGCTTATGCAACTACTTCAAATTCCACATGGGTGGGACTGAATGGATATATGTCAGAGCATAAAGCACAAATAAGTAGTGGAGGCATCGGCAAAGTGACATACTTCAAATAAGGAAGAGTCATGTTTCTCAAGAGGCCTGGGTTACGAAGAACAAAAGCTTTCCAATCTTCCTTGCATAGTTTGCCATCTCCGTCAGCGTCAGCATCAGCAAATGTCTGAAGAATAGCATACGTACAAGCATAGCAATTAGGGGGGTGACTGAAGTGCAGCATAGGCATCGCCAAATATGATTAGGCTTCTGAAATTTAAAAAGACAAAACAAAAAGGAAAGGAAGAAAGGCACTGATAGACCAAGGTTAGTAGGTTACCTTGTCAATGATGCCCTCTACGAGGTCATCTGACAGATTCAATCTGGATTCCGACAAAATGGCTATGATCATTTGCTTGACCTGGAAGGAAACATATCTCAGAATTTCTATTTCAAAATTTCCCCATAAAAATCAAGAAATAGAGCCTGCACGTACTTCTTCGCGTTCTATAAACCCAGTTTGCCTTAAATCATATAGCCTAAATGCAACTGCAACAGACACGGTAGAAGAGGAAACATGAGTAAGCAATAAGTTAATAAATTAACATAGGTATTGACACTGAACTGGAATAAGGCCTCAAAGCCTACAGTCAATTTTTTCATTGATGGGTGCATAGGGATGGAATACACTAAGAGCATGAATAAATTCCTCAAATTCGATGACACCATTCTTCTTTTCATCAAAAAGGTCGAAAACCTGCAAAATAGATACGGTTGTCAATTACATGCCACAGTTCCTTTCATTCCCCTAGTGGAGGAAATTTTCTTTTTCTAGAGTTTACAGCTTATTGGGCCACTGAGATAATGTATGAGCTTTGCAGTAGAGATAAGCAAAGAAAACAAACCACTTAGCTGCATGGTTTAAGGCAAAATATCCGTCCTCAATACCTTCAGCTTTGAAAAACACTGAAGGATAACTTCTTGCATTTCATTACTTTACAGGATGACATCATGATATTTGATACTTTTTGGGTTGTTTGGGAAGGGGGGGGCAGGATACATGAATATGAAAACTCAAAAACAATTGTAGGGACAGGAGGGCTCAGGGGCGAAGCCACCAAGGGGCAAGGGGAGTCAATTGACCCCCCAGCTTTTGGGGGGGAAAAAAATAAATATGGCATATTCTGATGGAAAACAAAAATAGATATATATTAATTAGTTCTAAATACTTTGCAAAGATGTGCACAGCAGACTGGTTGGCCGTTTGTTGCCTCGTATGGGAGGCTGCAGGTTCAACTCCTCGTGTTGCCTTCTGCGTAATTTTTTTTTTTTTTTGGAATTTTGCAAATACCCTTTAAATTTCTTCTATTTTTGTTTCTCAGCCCACGCACCATCCTCCTCTCTCTGCCCTCACTCACGCTCAACACCCCTGCCTGTTACGCACTTCATTTTTAGAACTATTAAAGTTTATGTTATGTGTATCATAAATCTTGCCCCCCTTACTTTGAATCCTGGCTCCGCCCCTGGGAGGGCTACAAATTAATGTTGCAGTTGCCAGGGATCCACATCACATTAACTGCCAGCCCTAAAGGGAATGCAAATTTCCAAATGGAAACTGTAACTCAATGACACTTAACTAATTCAATCACATGACTACCCAATAGTAGCTGCAAAAGACTAGCTTCATACTAAGTTAATGAAGTTAGATACAGAAAACCAAGTAAAAGCACGCCCTAAGGCGATTGCTCCGAAAAGCAATCCCTTAGCGAGACAGTTACTGGTACGTAATTGCCATCACGCAGCTCAAACTGCCCAGTAATCCTAACACTGTTCAGATCATTTTATCAAAATCTTATGCACTTGTGAAAGTTGAATCCCTCATGATTAATTCTTATAACCAAATAGTGCCAAACCAATGTGAAGCAAAGCTTAACAGGAGGTTTAGAATCCATCTACTGGTGAGAGTATAGTCAAAACAAATGGAGTTTGTTACATTGCTTACCCTGTCCACAAAGAGATTTTCGCCATATGGGGTTCTGAATAGCGCTAATTGAAGTTCTTCCTGCATGTTCAATTAGGATGGACCCATGAGAACAGTTATCGATTATCACAGGCACAGGATATAAAGTCAGCCACAAGGCATTTGTAGATAAATATAAGACAATCCAAAAAGATGCCAATGCTTAAAAATTTAAAACCACAAGAAGTAATCAAAGAAACTTGTGAAAATATCACTGACTGACAATTAAGTTCACCAACATGTGGAAAGACACTGATTGATGGTTAATTCAGAATATATTAATAATGACAAATTCTTCGTCAAGGATCAATTGAAGAACAGCATACTGGAACTTACACAACCACAAACCAAGAAAACCAGCTACTGACAGTTCTGCCTAAGGCACACAAGCTATGAAGGTTCAGATGGGTCAAATTAGCAGAACCTGACCCCCAGAACTGAAAGTCAAGTTAGCAGAACCTGACCCCTAGAACTGAATTGTAAAGAGGATTTTGTTGGATTTTAAATTTGAATGGCATTGACTTGCTATTATCCAACAAATAAGCACACAACAGTTAATGAGAGAAATTTCTTCAGTCCGCCATAATTCAAAGCTGAAAATCTTTCCCAATTGACTACATAAGAAACAAACATGTAACAAGGAATAGTGCTCTCTAATAGTTTTTGCCTTTTTGGTTTATATCTGGGCGGTAAAATTGTGTAAGGCCCATGTAATGGAACCCAGGGGCTTCAGGTACTTCGTATCACCTAACTTTAGCGGGCATTTCCGTATCTGACCTGACTGCCATATGTTTGGCTTCACCCTTACTCAAGTTGTCTCTCGAAGGCATCAAAATCTCGAGCTTGAGGTGACCTTGATCTTTTGGAGAAAGCCCTCTTAGATTATTTGTCTAACCTGAATCTGTTAATGAATTAAGCTGAGATGAGTTGAGCTGGGCAGGTACTTCATCTAAGTTCATGAAAGATGCATACAGAAATTGCAATGAACTTTGGCAAGGAAAATTTGTGAAGTTAATCAAAGTGCAGAGGGTGTATTTTGATACATTCATGTTATCTTGTATGCCCAGTACCCAGCCAATTCAACAACATTTTGTTTCATCATGAGCACCTTGATCAGCATTACACAAGTGACAGATGGGTCTTTATATTGCAGCAATCATCTTATATATGACCAGTGCTTCAATATGACAGCATCCAGAAACAGTGAAATCGGCAACCGACATTATAGTACTAATGTTGGTACCAATTATCCTAGCTAAAATCCACCAACTAGAAACTATGCAAAATTTTCCAATCAAATTTTCTTTTTTTCCCAACAATTTCAGAATGTTACTCAAATGACCAATTTTGGAAATCTCCCTTAAGATACCATCAGATTTGGCACTTCAAACTAACTGTATCTACAGGATTTTCCTCCTAAAAGTAACTGCCTTCAATTGAAAGAGCTGTTCAGATGCTGCTATACCCCTCCCCCAAAATGTGGGGACGATGGTTTAACGAGAGAGGCCGATATAAAAACCCAAGTTTTCTGCACTAGCTTACAGAAATTTTGCGCCCAGGCTGGATGACACCATTATCACAAGTCCAGTATAAGGTTGAAGTTAGTTCTGCCTCATAGTTTAGCAACGGCAAGTATAACAGATGGTGCCACTTTTGCAAATTTTTCATCATAGTAATCTTAAATTGCTTCAAACCCCAAACACCTCAACAAGAATCTCTATTAAGAGGGGCATCCAAGCAGGCATTCGCCTACAAACAATCCAGCTGTGTACGCTCACCAAAGCATGCCAACAATTAGAGTAGAAAAGATAATACTGCTAACAATTGATGCATACAGTGTGACTTAAGCCTTAAGTCCTGTTCTTTTGACTTAGTTTTGTTAAACTTATGATAATTGTTGAGCTTTTTTTTCCCCTGAACTGAGCTGAACTAAACTTATTTTTGCTGAACCGAACTCAGCTTATTCTGAAAAAAACGAAGTTGAAGAGAAGAATGGCTCAAGCAATTATAGGAGTCAACTTTTCAAATAATAAAATTCATATAACATTCCAGATTCTCCACCTAATGAAATCTCAAATACTTCAATAGAAATTTGGTGACATTCAACGCCTACAGGCAAGCAGATACGAAACAATTTGAGCAACCCACACGCAAGGTTACGATTAAGCTAGGAGGAAAAAAATAAAATTGAATACTGCTAAGCCGTATACCTTGTGAATTAAGCCATCGTCAATGATAGAACTACTCAATTTCTTGAACAACTCAAGCAATGCCTCGACCTCATTAACAGTAACTGCCAACCAAAAAAAAAATCCACATTAACGCCGCCAGAAATTCGAAGAACAACAAACAAATCACCATTTCAAAACGAAATTTCAGAATCTAACATACAAGACCGTAAACGGAGATAGAAATCTTATTTTTTAGTTTATTTACATTGAGACTCGTTGGCGAGGCGAACGAGATCTTCGTATCCATACTTGGATATATTCGATTTCTTCTGCTTCTGTAATGGCTGTTCGAACTCACAGCAATGTGCAGCGGCGAAAATTAACGCCTCAATAATCGCAATTAGTGGTAGAACCACTGCACAGATGCGCTCACCAATGGTGAATGAATTCTCCTGCATAATTCAGTACCACATCAATCCCCATATCTTGCAGAAATATGATTTCAAAGTGAGCGAGAATTTGAATTTGGAGAGATGAGAAAGAAAATTACAGATGAACTCTCGCCGAACAACGCCATTGATGAGAAATCTGGAGCTAACCATGAGACAACAGCGCCAGATTCAGGTCCTCTCTCTCTCTCTCTCGGCCTTGTCGTTGTCTGTATCTGATGCAGCCTGCACATGAACTGTTAAGATGGGAGAGAGAAAGAGAAGAATTTAAGCGGGACACGACGGGAGTTTTTTTTTTTTTGGGGGGGGGGGGTCTTTTTTTCCTCTCCCTTTAGATCAAACAGGGGACGCGAATTTCATCTTTAAAAAAGTGTTAACAGAAGGCTAGAACGGAATATAAATTGGCAGTAATTAGTATTAAAATAATATATTCAAAAAACGGAAAGGGAAAAAAAATTCCTATTTGTGTAGACGACTGTAAGATCCATTCTTTTCAATTGGAAGAATGGAGCCCAAGTAGACAGAAATTCAAAGGTGTTAAATTTTATATCAATTGGATAATTAACAAACGAGTCCTACATATAAGTTCAAATGAGGTTTTAACCCAAAATCATTAACAATGGGTGAATTAACTCACAAGCTTATATACACGTTCAAACTCTTTAATTTCATCAATGTGGGATAATACTCACTATCATATTCTTTGAATTTTATCAATGTGAGATAATACTCACTTTTATACTCTAATATGCCCCCTCACGTGTGGGTTACTAACAATACCCAACACGTGAACATAATTTTAGTCAAAAGGGGACGGTGGCAAATCAATATCGAGCAACCCGTTCTGATAGCATGTTAAATTTTATATCAATTGGGCAATTAGCAAACGAGTCCTGCATAAAAGCTCAAATAAATTTTCAATCCAAAACTAACTGGCAATGGGTTAAGTAACTCACAAGGTTATATACACGCTCAAGCCCTTTAATTTCATCAATGTGAGATAACACTTACTATTATATTTTTTTAATTTTATTAATATGGGATAATACTTACTTTTATACTCTAACAAAAGATGTTGGAATGAAATGTAACAAGTTTAAATAAGTTAAAATGAAGTGGAAATACTGAGGAGAAATTATAATAACTCACTCCAATGAGTGCAAAACAGGTTAAAAAGAGTTGGAATAAGATGAAAATGGTTATAATAGACGTGTGATGAAATTAGAGAACTTGAAAAAAGTTAGGAGAAGCTAGAATACATAGAAAAAGAGTTGGATGTGAAGACTTTTAACTGAAAAAGAGGTCCATAGTCTTGGTGGCAGAAAATGCATCTGATAATATGTCAATTATATAAATTTGAAATTTTAAAAAATATATTGACATTTATTCACATTGATCTATCACAAAATAATTTTAAAATTTCTCACTTTACATATTAAATTTAATATGTCTTAAGATTAAAGTACAATAAAAAATGAATTTCGGATAATAATATATGATACTTTGGGGGTATTTGACAATAATACTTCCAACTCCCAACCTTCTATTTGGACATTCGTGCACCATAATATCGGCTTATTAATTGCTTATATGCTAAAAATGAGTTTGAAGGTATTTTGACTTAGCATAATTTGACAATTCAGAATCGCATGTAATTGCATATGTTTAAAATGCAACTATTGTTTAGTAGATATAATTGCATGTAGTTAATGCACACTTGCATTGATGAGTCAAAACAGTTTCAAACTTAATCTTGATATATAAACAGTAAATAAGTTAATAGTACAGTGCAAAGACATCCAGTTTCAATGTTTAGAGTATCATTGTCTAATACTCCCTAAAATACAGTATATTATCATTCAAAAATCCTAAGGAAAAAAATACCCATCTACGGTGATATTTTGATTTGAGTTATGAATAATATTTTGGTCAAATTGTTTGTAACTAATTTATTGAAAGGAAAAAAAAAACAATTTGCAACTAGTTAATAATTCAGTCTCTTCCTTTTTCCTATAACTATAATAACAATAACAATAACAACAACAACAACAACAACAATAATAATAACAATAACAACAATAATAATAACTCGTCAGAAATTGTTGAAAGTTGAACAACAAAAATGAAAAAAGAAATTTCCAATCTACCCCAGCACACTAACATTGTTGGCGTAGGAGTAGCTTTTATATTTTTGCTTGCTCTAGTTGTACGGGTTTGTTATTCCTGAGCGGAGCTAGAAGAAAAAGAATAACAACAATAACTAATCAAAAATTGTTGACAGTTTAACAACAAAAACTAATGAAGAAATTTCCAAGCTACCACCCCAACAAACAGCATACTAATGTTGTTGAGTTGAGAGTAGGGTTGGCAAAAATCTGTCCGATCTAATTACCCGAATTTATCGGACCTGAAAAAAATCGGGTACGGTCACCAAATTTATTTCCGAATTTTAAATTCGGATAACTGGACATGTCCGAATTTAAATGTGGGTCGGGTTCGGATTTGGACATTTGAGTTCGGATTGTCCAGATTTTTGAACTATTTCGAATTCGGATAAATTCGGACAATCGGATTTGGACATCAGACAACTACGTTTATATGTAATTTTAGTCCAAATTCTTTAGAAAATTTTTTTAAAAAAATTCGGACAACCGGGTTCGGACATTAAAAATCGGGTTCGGGTTCAGTCACACAAAATTTCGGTCAGAATGTCCTAAAATCATATTACAAATTCGGACATTTGGACAACCGGGTCCGGACATCGGACATTCGGATTCGGGTCCGGGTCTGGTCAAAATGTCCGACTTATAATCCGAACAGGGTCCAAGTATGAAGTTTTTGTCCGAATGTCCGATTTGTCCAGACCCAAATTGACCCGGACCCGAATTTTTACCAGCCCTAGTTGAGAGTAAGTTATGTTTTTTTGTCTACTCTAGCTGTACGGGTTTGTCATTCATGAGTGCAGCTGGCATTGTTGTAGAGTTTGCTATAGCTTATAAGAAAATATCTAAAGTACGAATACAGGATTTTCAGTGTCTTACATAGATCAGATTACTTTGATCCCAAATTTCTTGTTACACTTATTCTCTCCAGACTCAGAACATTATAAGGTCAACTCAAGATGCTTGTATCACTCATCGTAGGCAAAATTCGGCAAGTTTTCATATAAATTGAGCAAGCACATAGTAATCAACCCTTTGACATGATAAATATTAATATTTGGGATTCCTAGAGTTGCTACTCTAAAGAAATACAAATTTTTCTTGACTATAATGGATGATCGTAGTAAAAGTCACTTGAACTCATTTACTGCACGTTCACAAGTCAAATGTTTTAAAATTATTGATTTTTTTCACAAAATGATTTCAATTCAGTTGGTGTATGTATCAAGATGATAAGGTATGATAATGCCTGGGAACTTGATTGTAAACCTAGCAGCCAATGTTTTGTTGATAATGGCATCCTTCATGAGACATCTTGGAAAAATTAGGTCTCAACAAAATAGAGAATAGAGAGAAAGCACAGGCATTTTTTTGAAGATCTCCAAAACTTTGAGATTTGAAGCTATCATGTCTTTGCAATATTAGTCGCTGCCTTCCCCCTCAAAAAATTAATGATCATGATGATTTTTGAAAAAATATTGTCACCCCTACAAGGCTACAACCAACCATATTGTCGAGAACGTTGAACAACCTGGACCAATGTGAACTTTTTTTTTTCGATAATTAGTGCCAAGGATAGGGCAGTCAAACAGTACAAACAGAAAATGTGAACTTAGGCTAATACTACCACCATCCGTTTTATTTTTAATTATTTTAGTTAATCACGTTTTGCAAATTATTTTTGAATGCTTGGTTTGGTCCCCTTTTTCTAACTAATACAGGGAGGCACAACGACTTGACACATAACTTAATTGTTTTCTTTGTATTACATGTCTGTTCTTTTGGGTGGAATTTTTGTGGCCTACTTCATTCTATTACTCTATCTTACTTTTTCCCTTCCTTCCATGCATCACTTCATTCTATTCATTTTTACATTCCAGTCCAAAAATCTCACCCAAAGAACAGGCCTTTAAATAGAGTGGTCTAATATGTCACCCAAGTAAAGCCAAAAATATATATACAACTATGTTGGAGTATATATATCTCACTCTCTTTGTACTTATTGAATAATTTGAAGCAATGTTTTAAGGGGGTTGAGGGTGTCTTGGGCTACCACACATGCGCCGCTGCCTACTCGTCTGGTCCGGGTTGGATTGTTTATATTCTTGGAGGATTTTTCTTTGAACTATTTGCGTATAAACTGTTGTAAATCTAACAATTCAATTTCCAAGCTTGACTGAGTCTTTCTCATTAACTTTTCAGTTACCGTAATCCTCTTCCATTATCTATTTCACCCCCATTTTACTCCTCTCTTTATTGCTGTTTAACAGCTCTTTTCGTCCATCAGGCTATTATAAAATGTGTATTTCTGCAACTCTGGAAGACACACAGAAAAAGCACAAGTCTTCTCTCCTCTTCTCTTCCTTTTTTCTTCCTGCGCAAAATATAATTATGCTCTATAGTCTCTCCCTCGAGTGCACGAGTGAGAAACTCACTGTGTTAAATCTTGGGGAGCTTCTTTTCCTTAAGAATTTGCACCTAAGTTGGGCGAATTTAACTTTCACGTCAGTGGCTTCATCCACGACACAGTTCATCTCTCTCTCTCTTCTCAGCATCCATTGCATCATTTATTCCAACGAACTAAACATATATAGTTGTTAATACATTTTCTTTGAGCTTAATTGTTAAACACCATGACAACTTTCAGAGAGTAATGCTAATTAATGTTCAATATCGTACTTCCGAGAACATATATTGTTATGACTTACATATGTGCAACAATTAAGAGTATACACTTTTAAAAGTATTGTTTAATACATATCCTTTGGATGTCAGCAAATTTATGTTAGAGCATATGTGTAACTTCTCAGCAAAGGAATCCCCAGTTGTAATTCATAGTTCTAGAAACGCACATACAGAAATGGCGACCGACTTTGTGAAAGGAAAATTTTTGAAGTCAGTAAGAGTTTAGAGGGTGAATTTTGGTCAGTCCATATCATCTTGTATGCGCAGTACGCTGTCAATTCAACAACATTTTGTTTCATCATGAGCACGTTGATTAGCATTACATAAGTGACGGGTGGGCCTTTACACTGCAGCAACCATTATTATCAGGACAAATTGTTCGATATGAGAGCATCCACAAACAGTGAAATGGGCAAGATGGGCAAGCGACATCATTGTACTTATTTATGTTCGTGCCATTAACTAAAATTCCCCAACCAGCAACTATGCAAAATTCTCATGTGAAATTTGTTTTTCTCTTTTTTCCCTCAAGAACTTCAGACTATTGCTCAAATTACAAATTTTGGAAATTTGCCTTAATATTTCATGAGATTCGGCATTCTATATAGCTTTATCTACGAGATTTTTCTCCGTAAAAGTAACTGCCTTTAATTGCAGAAGCTATCCATATGTGGCCATATTTTTCCTGGGATAGTTTAAAGTGAGACTCACAGGTCCATTTTAGTTGTGCTTAAAACCAAGTCTTTGGTACTGGCCGTAAAAATCTTGCGCCTAACGGCTGAAGCTGGATGACACCATTATCACAAGTCTAATTTAAGATTATAGTCACTTATGCCTCATGTTTCAGTGACGGCAAGTATAATAGACGGCACCACTTTTGCAATTTTTTCATCATAGTAATCTTAAATTGCTTCAAACCTCAAACACCTCAACACGAATCTCCATTAAGATTGGCAGTCAAGTAGATTCTCAAGGCATACAAGCAACCCATTCATATACACTTACCAAAACATGCTAACAATTAGAGCATAAAAGATAATATGCTAACAATTAAAGTATACTATACATTGTGCCTTTAGTCCTATTCTTTTTGACGTACTTTTGTTAAATTTACAAGTTATATAGAAGTAGTCAATTTTTTCAAACAAAAAATTTCATGTAACGCCTCCTCTTGGTGAACTCTCAAATACTTCGATTAAATGTCCTGACATTCACGCCCACAAGCAAGCAGCCACGAAGCAACTTGAGCAATCCATATGCATAAGATTACGATTAAACTAGAAGGGGGGCGGAATTGAATACTACTAAGCCATATACCTTGTGAATTAAGGCAATGTTCTCTTCGATTTATTTTTTAAAGAATAAGTTTAGATAAATTTAATTCAGAATATGTTTAATAAATAAGTTCAGAATAAGTTTAGAAGAAATTCAGTAAATATGAATATGAGCCATAGTTTTTTTTCGGGGTGTTTCAGACAAAAAAAATTGGTTATGTTAGCCTTTTCTTTGATTTTTAAGGATGTAACAAACATATAACTACACATAGCTATAATATAACGCATCTTAATTATGTTCTCTTCAGCCTCCAATGTATGCAATGGATGAAGTAGGACGTGGACTTCGGTTGACGAGCGACTGGTGAGAGCAGTCACAATCACGAGTGGGCGCAACTTTTATTTATCAATTTTGTGGCATATTCTCCGAGGCTCCTTGGACGTATCTTGGCGTAGCGATTTGAACCACTTGTATAATTATATCTCAAAATAAAATTCCTCGTGTCAGATAGTTTAAATAGAGCCTCTAAATTTCTAGGTGGCCCTAGTTGCATGGAAAATATGACAGCTAAAAGTAGAAAATATCACTATATTATTATATTTATTAAAAAAATGTTAATGAAATAGGTCAGACTCAATATTTCATTCAGAGGTGATCTTTAAATTTTTTGCAAATAAATAATGAAGGGAATTCAATTTATAGAAAACTATTTGAAAGTAATTCTAATCTTTGTATAAAAGCTGTAAATTGAAAATTAATCACTAAAAACAAAGAGTTTGATTTTGCTTGATCTGCTACAATTGGTAATGATTATTGGAGTTTTTTCGGCATAAATGATAATTAGACGTAATCGAAAAATTCTTAGATATAAAAATATGTATCTATAGCAAGAGACACATGTTTTTTTCCCCTATATAATATTTTCATTTATTCGCCCTTTTTATCCTGATATGATTCCTTATTTTATTTTTATTTTTTTTTTTGTAAATTCTCATGATGTGATTACTCCCCCTTTTGTGGTTATTGCATTAAATTGACTAAATTTTCAATGAGCTTTAGATTTTTGCCGTTTCTCTTAAATGATAAACATTTTCAATGAGCCTTTTGATTTTTGTCTGATAAAATCTTGAGTTTATATGGTATTGCATTTAAAATGAACGATTTTTAAATTTTGAGTGGTGAATGGTTTGAGTCTAAATAATGAACATTTGACCTATGTATGGTGAATTTTTCGGTTTAATTGATGAACCTTTTGATATTATAAACAATGAACCTTTTCTGTTATATAATGTATCTTTTCAGCATGTATACTAATTACATACATCTTTTCTGCAGTGTATCTTTTCTTGCATGCAGTGTATGTTTTCTTAGTTGTATTATACTTTTTGTTTTCTGCAGTATATCTTTTCTTACTTGTATTTATAATTTAGGCTCTATTGAGCTATGAAAATAAGATAGACGGTTATTACAGTATCTTTTCTCACTTGTATCTTTTCTTGCTTATATTTATAATTTTATACTTATATTTATAGGTCTATATATATATATATATATATATATATATATATATATATATATATATGTACTATAGAATTATCATTATTGTAGAATTTTTCCACAAAAAATATTTTGAAGTCAACATTTAAATATTTATGTTAACTGTTGGATTATTAGAGTTTATCCCAAAAAAAAAAAAAAAAACTATTAGATCATTAGATTTGAAGTTATATCACGTGAGCATTGACGTCAGGATTTTGCGCTCTCATGCTGTCATGCATGCATCATCACTGCCTTAAAATAATCATATAACCTAAACATCATATTCATTAATGTAGCATATTATATTCGAGCTGCGAGATTTTTTTATTTTTTATTTGTTTTCGAGTCTCTGCAAAAACAGCAGCAATTATCTGCTTGGAACATGACGAGGAATCTTAAAAGGAACTTTAAGCTAAAATACACAATTTACAGTTGGCATGCTTGTATTTGTCCAGTGTAGTTTAACGTCGTTCACATGATGATGATAGCTTCCCAGATCAATTATTGAGACATTTGAGGGCCTCAAGCAATCAGGCACGCAATCGGTATCAATGGCATCATCCACGTACTTAAGGGAAAAACATTACAATAGTGATTGTTTGGAGGGGGAAAAAAAAGAAAACTTTCAACTGAATTAATAGAAAGAAAGAAGTCTACGAATCCCGATTAAGATTTCATTGAGATGTTGGATGAGATCCAGAAATAAATAAAACTAGTATTTTAAGTGTAATTAAGAGCAAAATGAAAAAAGACATTGCAATTTATAGCTTATCGTTCAATTTTTTTGCCTATGTAATTTTTGTGTTTATAGTTTAGATGTATAGTCATCATACGTACTGATGGCTTGATGGAAAAGGAAGAAAAAAATGTTCATTGTAATAGAAAACAATTGGGTTGAGTTCTAATTTTTGCCTATATTTTATTTTTTTTAGGGTGGGTAAAGTATAAACTAGCTAAACAAATATGGGTCACACGCAGAATAAGAGTAACGTGAAAATTGAATTAAGGTTAGGGCAACGAAGATGGAAGACCTTACTGATCAATAGCAATTAATCATTTTCTATTAAAAACACTGCCATATATAATACATGTTATAAAGATCTATTATAATCACTTAAGTCGCAGTCATATTGCAATAGAAAGGTACATCGTTTTCTTGTAAAAGTTTAGATATGATCATTATAAATATACCCAGATACATATTATATGAGTATCTTCATTAATAAATAATATCCAGTCCAGTTATCTACACAAATTAGCACATGTCGTTGCCTTTAGAAGGCCTGATATCAATTAATCCTAGTTCCTCTCTGGCATTCACTCGGCTGTTGGCCTCCAAAGGCTCAGAAGAGAACCATATACCCCAAAAATCCCCACCTTTTAAGTCGGGTTTTTAGCATTTATAGTCCCCCCTCCCCCCAAAAAAAAGAACAGAAAACAAAGTAGTCATCTTGAAATTCAGAAAACTTCCGCCGTCCATCAAGTATTGTTTGAGATGACTGTACAACTCATCCTTGAGATCACCTTTTTTTGGGGACCTTTTTATGAACCTACAAGACCATACATGTTTTTCTAATATATTATAACTTTTTATAGATGAGATGATTTTGTTTGAAATAAAACTAAAATTAAGGTCAAATTTCAAAATATTTGGATAGAACTTTTAGATTATAAAATAGTTTTACCTGAGTTCGAGTTGCTTTCAAACTATCAAATATCAAATATATGAATGGATTTTTCAAATTGTAAGCATCAATTTAGACATCTAGAATTTTTACAAATAGTTGCAAATACTTAAATTCGAGTTCTTTTAACATAAATATCATACCATGTTGCATCTACGTTTACACCTTCTGATGCAAAAATTTATAATGAATAATGCTAAAAATATCACATCACTGATGAAGTTATAGGCAAGTAGTTAAAATTAAAGTATTGAGTACATTAGATCTCATATTTGATTTCATCTCTCATCGTTGTGTTATACTATATTTGTGACTCTTTTAAACTAAATAATAACAATAATAATAATAATAATAATAATATCACATCAGGTCGGATACATTTGTTTCCCAAAGCCCACAACGCCTCATCAATAACATCAATCTGATTTAATATATTTACTGAGGACAAATATGTCCAGGGAATGCTGTAGAAGACATACTATCGCTGTACATTCGGTCTTTTTGTTTCTTGTGGGCTCCTAATTTGTTTCTGCATTAGTAATAATGAAGGTTTGACAGCTGCCATTATCATCAATTTAATTCAGATAAGCTGCTTAGTCTTGTCTTACTCGGTCCCTCTTTTTTTTTTTTTGGCTTTTGTTTAAGAAAAAATTACCTTCGTATTCCAAATATGTAAAGATTTCAATAGGTGAAGGAGAGAGTACAGTACTCCCAAACCGCTGAAAAAGAGCTAAGGATGCTTGGAATTCTGTTTTGTTTAAAAGAAAAAAGAAATCTATATACCGACATCATGCTATCTGACTCTAAAACATATATCATATTTTTAAAAGTATATGCTCGTATGTCATATATAAGCAATCACATATTAAAAATAGAATATATGACAAATACACCCTCAAAATATATTATATATGTGTAAATTATATACAAAAGCACGTACTCTCAGATGTAAATAATAATTTGCCGCTTGACTCTCACATAAATATAGGATCAGCTCTCCGTGCACGAAAAAGGAGGAAAAAAAGACACCAGGCTTGCATAGGGACGCTTTGGATCTTGAATTCTGTTAACCTTTTGCTTTTAATAGTCAAAACGTGCTAAATTTTCAATAGTCTAGATCGGATGTGTGTGTGTATATATATATGTTTGAGGCCTTTGATAATTTTACTAGTGGAGCAATAACAAGCATGATACATTATATAACGCAAATTCTATTTGTACTAACAACAAGTATAATAAAAATATACCAATATATTATAATCAGTTTTGTTTTATTTTTTACTTATTTAAACCCCTATTTTCAAGGTGACATTTTTCGTCTAATAACATCACATTGTATTAGTAAAAGTTCAAAATTCATTTTGTTAATATATTTAGAGTGGTTGATTATACAAAACACACTTCACACTCCAATAGCGTTACAGTTAATTAAGCCAAAAATAAGGAATTGAATTGATTAGAACCTTAAAATAGGAGACAACATCACCTATAAATCATTGTTAAAGTTATTTTATTACCTAGGCGACCTGTATAAAAAAGGATTTTTATTATTCCAGAGCGAAGGGGGCATGCATGTATCTTGTGCGCCCAACCCTCGAGGAATGGGCCCCCATTATCTTTGTTTTAGGCCCAACTACTCCTGTCCATCATTTGGGGCCCAACTTTTACGAAATTTTCTACCTAATAAGAGGGAATATTAGGATGGAATATAGGATGGGCCTAAAGTATCTTCTCGGCAATTTTCTCAAATGAAATTTGTGCTGAAAGTAACATTCGAGTACAATCTGAAACAGTTTAGGGAGCTCAAAAGGCATAAAAAAGAGAAATTTGAATTAAAGTTTTTAGTAAAATGTAGCAGTAAGCAATAAGATCTAGCAATTCAAAAAGCATAAAAAAGAAAGATTTTATACTGTATAAATTAGTGTTTATTAGATGTTACCTATCAATCTGTTATAAACTTAAATAAGATGCAAGTACTACAGGTAACTATTGATAATAAGATTTAGTAGTAAGCAATAACAACACCACCACAATCTTCCAGTATGGATTCTACTTTTGCGGGGTTTGAAGAGATTTAAATGTATGCAACCTCATTTCTACTGGCATCCTTGCCCATAGAGAGGTTGGTTCAAAAAGACCCATAAAACAGAATTTTGTAAAAACATTCTATAGAAGAAGACTTTTGTGAAAACATTTTATACAAAAAACTAATGATAAATAGTAGGGGATGAAATAAAAAATATCAATAAAGCAGGTGATCGTAACTATATAAATATAAATATAATATGACAGATGAAGGTACTATACCTTAACAAATAGAGGTAGGCAAACAAATATATCTTCCCAAATGTATATACTACTTGTATACAAATACAGCATACAAAAAATACCACAACTAAACCTACCCGACTGCAATCGAATGACAATTACGAGGCCATTTCTTTGTGACCTAAGACCTTAATTCTATCCTGAGCTATGTTTTCTTACAATTCTATAACTTTCAAGTCCTCATTAATCAACTTGTTATTTAGTGGTAAGCAAATAAAATTAATAAAAAGTCAAAATTTGGTATGCAATTGCAAATATCCATATAGATGATCTTAAAAGTGATAAAACGGCGGCAAGGAATAATAAAAATTAGTGGAAGGAACCCCTGAAGTTAAAGCGCCAATGCGATGCCAGTGAATTATGTGGGCTGTTGGGCAACACTTATCTGCAACTCAGGGGTTTAAAACGCGGCCGTTTCATCTCGGAGCGGCCGTTTTGACACGGAAAACAACTTGGGAGAGCCAAAAATCACGGCAAAATCGGTGTGAACACGGTTTCACACCAGAACGAACGCGACGGTCTTGGCAGGACATGTCACGAGCGATTGACTCGACCTATACGCCATTCAAGTATTCAACAACATACAAGGGACAAATGCTTGACATGAAAGATGATTCCAATTTTCACATAGAGACAACGCGTCACAAAACGGCCAAAAAGACAGGGTATGAAGAAGCAAATCAGATATGGGCAAGCGGTTGGTCGAATTTGAAGGAGGGAGGGTGCGACATCTGCGTCGTGGAGGAAAGTAGGTGGCCTAGAAGAAAATTGGGTGGTGGAATCAGAGTAGACGGCGCCGGCGAGGAGGCAAGCGAAAGAGCGAGAGGGGAGGAGCCATCACTGTGCAGGCGAAGGGACGAGGAGTCGAAGAGGAAGACTTGGGTCTTGACTCTTGAGTGAGGAAGAGAGAGAGTGTGTTGTACTGAGGGTGAGCCGGTGAAGAGGTTTCCAGAATGCCATTAAAGGCATTAATAAGTTGATTGAATAATGTGAAGCAGCTTTTTTTTTTTTTTTTTTTTTTGTGGATAGAAAATGTGAAGTAACTTAAGATGGCTAACGCTAATTTGATTTTTAATTGAAAAATTATATTATTGTTATCATGGTTTTTGAAGCAAATTAATTACATTATTGTTATCATGGGTTTTGTTAATTATGTACCTTTTATGTTATCTTTGATCATATTATGTTTATGTTAATTATGAAATTGTTATTTTAATTATGTTAATTATGTAATTTTTTGTCATGCTTATGTCAATTATGTTAATTATTACGTTAATTATATTTATGTTACTAATGTTAAATACGTTATTGTTATCATATTTATTGTTATCATATTTTTTTGTTAATTATGACTTTTTTTGTTGATTATGTTAATTATGTATTTTTTAGGTATGCTTATGTTAATTATTAAGTTAATTATATTTATGTTATTTATGTTAAATACTTAAATATGTTATCGTTATATGTTTTCTATTAATTAATTATGTCGCCTTTGTATTATCTATGATCATATTACCTTTGTCGTAATTAGGAAAGTTGTATGTCACGTTATGTTCACTATGGTGTTTTTATGTTAAATTTATCGTCAATTTATGATTGTTCTGGTAGTGATTATTTTTATTTCAGTTATGGAGTTTATAATTTGATTGTATGAAATAAAGCATGATTGCCACTGTGTTGTATCTTTTGTTCACTCCTCTGTCTTAGTTTAAATAAAGTATTTCAATGTTGTACCATTTGTATTATTTTATAACCTTACGATTTGCGTCAAAGCATCTATACATTATTTTGTTTGACTATTGTCAAAATTGGCCCATTATAATTTGGTAATATAAGAATTATGTTATAAAATAACATTACTTAGTGAATTGTGGTACTAAAATACAATTACAGGTGACAAAATTAATCATGTGAATATTCTTATACCGCAACAAATACGATTAGCATATCTGAACGCTCCTGTATTAGTGCGATCGTAATCGCAAGCGTGTCCGCAGATGCTGTAACTACGAGCGCATAACATCGCCGAATCACGGCGAAATATTGTCATGGTGACACTTGTACCGAAGACAAGATCAATAGAATAAATAAAGCCTCAAAAGAGAAGGGCAGGGAAGTTTTTCGTTTACTAGCGCCAGAGAGAACTGGACATTCACATAATAACAGTTGTGAGCCATTTACTCAATTTCTCACTCTCTCTCTTCACAGTTCTCTCTCTTTCGAAGAATGTCGACGTCTTCGTCCGAAGCTGAGACTCTCCGTCGCAATCGGATTCTCTCTAGTAAGCTCTACTTCGATGTTCCTCCGTCCAAGGTATTCCGTCAATTTCATCTCGTTTTCCTTTTTCGTTAATGCGTTTCTCATCAAATTTGTTATGAATTCGAGCTTCATGTCTTATTTGATGAATTCTACTTGGAATTAAACTTCTGATGATTTGATTTTGGTATTTTGAAGGCTCCGGTGATTTATTCGCCTTCGTATGATATTGCTTTCATGGGATTTGAGAAATTGTAAGGATTTCACTTGCACACCTTCATCGCTCAATTTATCTGCTGAACTTTGGTTTTTTTGTGTTCGGTTCTGTTTTCTTAACAGTTCACAGTTGTGTTTTGTGTTCTGTTAGTGCTTATGCATTGATCATCTGTTCAATTGATTGAGTTTGACCAACTATTGGGAGCGTATTTACTTGCTGTGCTTGTGGTCTTCAGCTCTTCATCCCTGGATTTGTATTTTTTTTCCATAATAATTGCTTTAATTTGGAGTAATATGGCATGCTTACGCTCCCGTTGATCCGAGGAAGTTACAAATGTTCTTTTGTAGTGAACATAGATGACTTTCAGATAATTAAACTGAAGACACGCTTACAATTTGCATATGTCATTCGTTTATTCCAACCGCTACCATTGAAAAGGATGTGCAGATTCAAAGAGAGATTGGTTCTGTTAATTACATATGAACTGAATATTTAGCAATTTGTTTTTGTTAAAAAAAAAAAAAAATTCAAAGCCATAAAATGTGTAGCTATTCACTAAATTTGGGATCTATTGAAAGTTTTCAACATAAAAAGCTTCTTATTAGACCAAATGAACAAAGCCACTGAAGGCAGGAGTGAGGGAGCATTCACAGTGGGTGTCATATGAGATGTGAATGAGAGGAACCCCCAGGACTAGTACAGTTCTGGGGCTATTTGTTCTCATTTCCTGAAGTTATGTTGATTGAGATAGTGTTGAAATCACACAATTCACATGCAGTTATATGCAATTAGGTTCTATGACTATACTTTGTGACTGAGATGCGAAAAGAGCGGTTGCGACACATACAAATCCGGAAGCACTATATAATGTATAGCAACAGCTAAAACTTGTGAAAGAGTTGAAGCTTGAAAATGAGTGGAGACATCCCAAAACTTGTGAATGTCTTGTGAACTCAAGAACTTTTCTGCACTATTGCTTTCAGGTAATGATGGGCGTTCAGTATGAGATGGTTGCATTATGTCTCATACGCTATCCAATCCCATGTCGAAGATTCTTTTGGGGTTGAGAGACTGGAGGGTCTTCATGTCATCCATTATAAAGTGTAAATGTGATGGAGTACATGGAAAATATTGGAAGTTTTTGAGTTTTGCTTTTGTCATGCTTGGAGGAGGATGAATCTTTTTTTGAGACCTAGAGGAAGCCTCTTGGATCATGAATTTTTCTGATTATTGGCATTGTTAATACTCGATGAAGGTGAAGAATAAAGGAAGGAAGCCAAGGATTGAAAAAAATGTAATCTAATATTTGGAAATCTATTCTTTAACGATAATCTTATGCCATTTGCGTGGCCAAAAGAGGAGTTGGCTGATGTGTCCACTTGCAATCAACTTTGTTGGGTCTGTTTCTTTTGATGACTGCTATGAATACCAGTTTGATTGAGTTCTGTGTTGCTGGCTGGGAAGCTCGCTTTTGGAAAGTCTATCCCTATTGTAGTTGTTTGCCAAGTACTCATTGCTTTATCTAGGTGATATAACCAGAAGTTATCAGTTATGATGACCTATACTTATGCTGGCTTCATGTGATTGGTCATCATCAGCTATATGGAGGACTCCTTCGGAAATATTTTCTCATGATATAGACATATGACAGTGTGCAAATCTTCAATCAGTTATCATGCTTATGTGGTTGTGTGTAATTTGCTTGTGAAATGTCAAAAAATGAGCATTACATTCACTACAACAATGGCTTATGTGTGGAGAATTGGAGATATTGTTGACCAGAGGTATGGCCTACATGCTCTGCAGATTTTCCTGTTTGAGAAGCACATAAAGCTGATTTAGCTATCGCATCCTTGAGATATGAGGGAGCACACTAAGTTACTTCTTAGGATCAGCCTCCTAATGCAATGGTGCCTGCCTTCGCGATCTCAATGTGTGGATGAAGGGGAAGTTGCCACCATGCATGTGGTTGCTTTCTTCTTCCTTTTTTTTTTGGGGAGGGAGGGGTTTGCTAAAGAAGCACAATGGCTGATGTAGGCAAGATTTAAATCTAGGCCTCTGGTAACAACTCCCATCGACTTTATATGTTGTCCTACTAGTTGGTACAACTAGCATATACATTTGTGATTTTCATTTGTAGCAATATGATTCAGTGGATGAGTTTACGTACCGAAGCTGCAGAGTGCAACAGAATCAGATTTTATAGCTAGAGATTGAAGGTTTAATGAATTTGACAAAAGACTGGACGGGTAGTCTAGACGACAAAAAATGGAATAATGAGATTAAGGGGATGTTTGATGGACATTGATATGAAAGAAATTACCACAGAGATGGCTGAATTGGAAGTCATATGTTACAGTAAACAAGGAGTTCACTCAAGAAGAAGAAGAAAGAGGAACTCGATGATTACTACGGCAAATATCAGGATAGAAATGAAATAGAGAAGAGAGAGAGAGAGAGAGAGAGAGATTAGTGAGAGAGGTCGGACAATTTTCATTGCCATTTTCATTCATGGTGCAAGTGTATAAATGCACTATCCCATTACCCAAGCTCCTACATTCCCGCTGCCTTCAACAACAAACTGCCAGCTCAGCTCCCTTAACTAACTACCAAAATAGAAAAACAAGTTTCTGGAATTTAAGCTACTGAAATTAGAAATCCCTGCATCAATGTTCTTTCCTTAAAACCCTTGACCTCAAGGCTGAAAGTTGGGGTATCTCTGTTTCAACACATCAGCATATTTTCAGCTGGCCTAGTCCTCAGATAACCCATCCCATTGAATTAGATACTGCACAACTTGCAGCATTTCTTCTCTTTACCATTTTCCTGGCCAGTACCTTGATTGGTACTTTGGAGTCTGCTGTGTTAGTACCCTGTAACCAATTGGGTATGAATGGTTGGGCAGGCAGGGTTTCCACAAAAGTCTTAAGTTGGGACACATGAACTGTAGGATATATCTGAGATGCAACAACAACAACAACAACAACTCCCAGTGTGGATCCCGCTTTCACGGGGTCTGGGGAGATCCAGCTCTAGACTCAGGCAAATTTAATTTGTAAGCAACTGGTCTAATCTTGTCCACAACTTGGAATGGACCAAAGTATTTTGGCCCCAACTTCTCATTAGTTCGTCTTTGCACACTCATTTACCTGTAGGCCTGCAACTTCAACCACACCCAATCGCCCACCAGAAACACTCCATCAGACCTTCCTTTATCAGCTAGCTGCTATATTCTTTCTTGTGCTCTCTGTAAACTCAGATGTACCTGCATAAGCATTTTCTCTCTTCTTTGCAGGGTTCTATCTACTGCTTTATTACTGGATTCCTCAGGAAGGTAAGGTAAATGAACTGGAGGCTCCTGATTATACAGCACTTCAAATGAAGTCCTTTGAATAGCAGATTGAAAGGTGGTATTATACCACCATTCAGCCATCGGAAGCCACATCACCTATTCCCTAGGATTTTGGACACACATACACCTCAAATAATTCTCCAAGTATCTATTGAGAACCTCCATTTAGCCACCAGTTTGAGAATGATGGGCTGAAGACAAGAGGAGCTCCACACTAAGGACAGAAAATAATGCCTGCCAAAAAGAGCTGAGGAAGATGGTGTCTCTCTTACTAACAATGCTCCTTGGAAGTCCATGCAACTTATATATGTTATCAAGATAAACTTGGGCTACAATTTCAGCCGAGTAAGGATGGAAAAGGGCCACAAAATGTGCATACTTACTAAGTCTGTCCATTACCACCAGAATAACTTCCTTTCCTTATGATTTGGGCAAACCCTCAATGAAATCCATGGAAATATTTAGCCACACTTCCTCAGGAATAGGTAGGGGTTGTAGCAGCCCTGGATATGCACTGTTATCATACTTGCAAGCTTGACAGACAATGCATTGCCTGATAAACCCTTGTATTGACTTAGTCATTTCTTTCCAGAAAAATAGCTGCTTGAGTCTTTTGAGGGTAGCATCTCTACCTGAATGGCCACCCTGGGGTGAGGCATGTACCCACTGCAAAATTTTCTCCCTAAGGGTCTCATCTGACCCCACCATCAACTTCCCTTTTCTTCTAAGTTAACCATTTACCAGCTGTAACTTTGGAAATAAATCAGAATTGTGCTGTTTTTGCTGAATAATGTGCTGCAGATGAGGATCATTAGACCAGGAATGTTCAAGAAGCTGCAACTGATCCGACTGAATGTGAGAGAGAGCCATCAACAACAAAGAAGCACCAGACACCCTAGATAGATAAAGCATCTGCCACTGTGTTTTCTGCCCTACTCTTATATTGAATGATGTAATCAAACCCCATCAGCTTGGATAACCAAAACTGTTGAAAAGGGGTTGTAATTTTTTGTTCAAGCAAATGTTTCGGACTCTTTTGATCATTTTTGATGATAAAGGGCCTACCAAGTAGGTATTGTTCTCATTTTTGCCTAATAGTTCATTTTCATAAACTGAGAGTTTTTGCCATTTAGGCCCAAGCTTTTTGCTGGTGAAGGTTATAGGGTGCCTCCCTTGCTGCAAGAGAGCCCCAATTTCAAAGCTGGAAGTATCAGTTTCTACTTCAAATGGTTTATCAAAATCAGGCAAGGCTAACATTGGAGCTGAAAGCAATGCTGATTTCAGGGATTGAAAAGACTGTGCTGCCTCAGGATTCTAAATAAAACCCTTTTTTTTTTTTCAAAAGATCTGTAAGAGGCCTGCTTATGTTAGTATAACCTTTTATAAACCTTCTATAGTAGCCAGTCAAGCCAAGAAAACTCCTCACATTCTTTTGTGTCTTTGGCTCAGGCCAATTAGCAATCACCTCAATCTTCTTTGGGTCGGTCTTCACCCCCTTTCCAGATATAAAATACCCCAGATATTTCACCTTTGACATGCCAAAAAAACACTTACTGAGTTTGGCATACTGCTTATGTTGCCTCATTAATAGGAGGACCTTTTCTAAAGGTACCAGGTGGTCTGCCACATTAGCACTATAAACCAGGATGTCATGAAAAAAAAAGTAAAAACCAGTACAAATTTCCTCAAAAAGGGTCTAAAAACCTCATTCATCAAGGCCTCGGAGGTGGCCGGGGCATTAGTTAAACCAAATGGCATTATTAAAAATTCATAATGCCCAGAGTGTGTTTTAAAAGCTGTCTTTGGAATATCATCAATATTCATCCTCACTTGGTGATAGCCCGCTCTCAAATCTATCTTGGAGTAGACAGCAACCCCTGCAAGCTCATCCAACAGTTCTTCAATCACAGGAATAGGAAACTTATCCTTGACTGTGTACTTGTTAAGTTCCCTATAATCAACACATAATCTCCATGTCCCATCTTTTTTTCCCACTAACACCACAGGTGAGGGAAATGGATTAGAACTGTTCTGTATCACACCTCTATCTAGCATTTCTCCCACTAACATCTCAATAATGTCTTTATGCCTTAAGGGATATCTATAGGGCCTGAGGTTGATTGGAGAAGTTCCCTCCTTCAAGGAAATTTTGTGATCAAAAAGAGCCTCTAGATGGGGGCAAGGTAGTTGGCTCCAAGAATAAATCATCATAAGCCCCTAAGAGTTGCTATACTTCAGGGGGTGTACCCTGCTTGTCTTCAATTTCTAAGGTCATACACCTAGTGCCACGCACCTGTATGAGTTCTAGCATGCAAAGGTAAGAGGCAGTCTTAAGTCTTAAGGGCTTTGGATGATTGCCCTTGAGACATCAACTCCTGTTTCTTGGTACTCATGCTTCTTAAAACATGGTGTCTCCCTTGATAAGTGAATGCCATCCTGAGATTCTTAAAGTCCCACTCAATGGTCCCAAGAGTGGAAAGCCATTGTACACCAGATCACAACCAGCTAAGGACAAAAGAAGAATATCTGCCACAAACTCCATACCATGCAATGTCTACTTGAACCCTCTGCATATAAACTGGCATTGCATAGTATTTCCATCAGCAATTGCAATTGACTGCCTAGCTATGGGTTCCAGTCTGCACCCCAATCTCCTTGCCAACTGCTCATCTAAGAAGTTATGAGTACTTCCAGAGTCTATCAAGATGTGTAAAATTTTCTTCCCTATGTGTCCATTCACCCTCATAGTTTGGAAACTAGAATTTTCACTCATAGCATTGATGGATATCTGAGGGACCACCTCCACCCCTTCCAATTCCTTTTCTTCATCAATTGTTTCAGTCTCTAGAGTCTCATCCTCTTCCCCCAGAACCTCCACTAGAAACAACTGTTTGCCTATGTCATTGCATTTGTGCCCCCTCTCATAGGGCTGATCACGTAGAAAACACGGTCCCTTAGCCATTTTCTCTGTCCTCTCAGCTGCCGGAATAAATCTGGTGGGTTTTAATTGGGTTTGGCTCGGGGTTTTGGGAAGGCTAAGATTATTTTGTGGAGCTCTAGATGTGTTTGAGAAATTTTGTGGGGTTCTGTAGTTAGGAATAGGTGTAGGGAGCAATGGTTTGGGATTTGAGTTCAGACTTTGTCTAAAGGGTTTATCAGGGGGTAATTTCAAGGCTTGGACATGCTCTTCTTGAAACCTGGCTTGTTTAATAGCTGATTCCAGGTTTTGGGGTTTGAAAGCTCTCACTAAGGGTTTTGTTGCAGGTTTCAAGCCTCCTATAAAGCTTTCCAGAAAATAAGCTTCGGGCATGTTAGGGGTTCTTACTAAAATGAGAGCCTTAAGCTCTTCAAATTTAGCCAAATAATCATCCAAAGTACTTGTTTGCTGCAACTTGTTAAATTCTTCCACCACTTTGCTACCAAGATCATCTCTAAATCGAGCACATACATCAACAATAAATTCCTCCCATATCACACCCTTTCTTCCCATAATATAACTTCCAAACCAAATTTCTGCAGATCCTTTTAAGTGTAATGAAGCTAAGTCAACCTTCTGGTTGTCAGGTATCCTACATAATCCAAAGTATCTAGTGCATTTTTTGACCCAACATCTGGGGTCAATACCATCAAAAGAAGGAAACTCAACTTTTGGGTTAAATTGGATGTTAGTACCTCCTTGAATGACAGGAAAAATAGGTGGTGGACTAGATTCTCCATTTCTCTTATTCTGCTCCAGCTGAACCAAGATCTGGGTTGTCATTTGTTGGTTCTGTTGCTGTTGCTCCAGCATCTGCTGTTGTTGCGTGGCAATGTTTGTATTTTGTTCTTGAATCTGCTGTTGGAGCCACTGCCGTTGTTCCTTCAGAATGGCTCTCATAGCTGCCTCCGTAGCTGCTAAATTCCTTGTCTGAGCCAGCTTTTCAAATTGATTACTAGGCCTCGACGATCGTAATGCTCTGATACCAATGTTACGGTAAACAAGGAGTTCACTCGAGAAGAAGAAGAAAGAGGAACTCGATGATTACTACGGCAAATATCAGGGTAGAAATGAAATAGAGAAGAGAGAAAGAGAGAGAGAGAGAGAGAGAGAGAGAGAGAGAGAGAGAGAGATTAGTGAGAGAGGTTGGACAATTTTCATTGCCATTTTCATTCATGGTGCAAGTGTATAAATGCACTGTCCCATCACCCAAGCTCCTACATTCCCGCTGGCTTCACCAACAAACTGCCAGCGCAGCTCCCTTAACTAACTACCAAAATAGAAAAACAAGTTTCTGGAATTTAAACTACTGAAATTAGAAATCCCTGCATCGTCATATTTTAGGGAGTTCCAGCATGAATTATCATTTGAGGATCCTCAGTGATTTCAATGTTGGATATAGAAACTTTAAATAAGGGTGTCCAACTTTTGAGTTTCATAGAACTTGATGAGTGACAACTTATTTTATGACTGCCAACTAATTTATGGGTGCCCTTTAGAAGTTAAGGATTTTGGCAGATTTTTTTTAAAAGAAAAATTCCGACTAATGGTTGCCCAAAGCACCTGTTCTGGACACGTAAATCTGCCACTGAGCTGGTTTATTTCATTATTCTTGAAGTGCTTCTAGTAGCCAAGGATCTCCATGCTTTTCTTGAGAAAATCAATAGACTTCAAAATCTTCACTTGGGCTTTGAATTGGAGCTGTATCTTTGCTTGGTATCTTGATGAGTGAGTTTTTGCCCCCAAGGAGGGGCCATAATTAATAGGAAGCTTTTAACTGAATGGCAATTCGAAAATCAAACAAATACATATAGTCGTAAGTTTTTTACTCACATTGCAAGCTAACAGAGCTACATTCAGAGGAATGTGTGCTTTATTGCAATTAGTATGTGCTTTTGTGCTTGCTTCATGTATTGTCAGGTTTTTAGTGTTGATTTAAGACACAGTCATCTTATTTAGTGGACTAGCTTCTGATTAAGTGTACTACTTGTAATATATATTCATTTGTCAATGACTCAATATGCATTCATCTGCACTCACATTCTCATGAAGTTGAGCATGCCATGTGGGTTAGATATCTGTCTCATTAATCATGTCTTGTTCATGAACAACTATAGGCATCCATTTGATTCTTCAAAATGGGGTCGAATACGCAAATTCCTGGTCTCGGCTGGTGTTTTGGAAGAAAAACGTGTAGTTGAGCCTAAAGAAGCTTCAAAAGATGATCTTTTAGTGGTATGTTCACATCTTTCTTACATCTCTCTCCCCTCAGTAAGATGGTATTTCTTTAGGTTTTTCGCCATTAATAATTTCTGCTTTGGGGGTATTGGCCCATAATAATCTATACTTCACTCTCAGCTCTCGCTAGTTTGTACCTTGAGGGCATTTACTTGCACTAATCTGTGCCCAAAAAAAAATTGTCTAACAATGATCTGTACTCGTGCTTTCTCCGGATTCCAGTTTACCGTCAGCCAAATTTCCTTGGATACAGATTATTGTGAGTAAATACCCTCAAAATACAGACTAACGAGAGCCAGAAGTGAAGTACAGATTATTATGGGCCAATACCCCAAAAGTACAGATTATTAACAGCTGGAACCCCTGTTTCTTTTCTTTTCTTTTCTTTTCTTTTTCTTCTTCTTAATTTTAATTTCTCTTAGTGCCTAAGAATGCATGGCCAGTTGAAAATTTTACTCCAGATCTTGCAATTCTTACAATTTAGCTGGTGGTTGTTATCTTGGAATTCTTGCATGATTAGCTTACTTGGAACTCATGATTAGCTTACTTGGAACTTACATGTTCGCAGGTGCATTCAGAGAAGTACCTTAATAGTCTGAAAAGCAGTGTGACTGTTGCTTCTATTGTGGAGGTATGTTGGGTATCTTATCGTTGGAGACTTAGCACTTATCATTCCAGAAAACTATTTTATCACTTCTTGCCGACCTTACCTCCCCCAAAAATCCTTTGATATCTGTTGAAAAAACACTAGAGTACCCTCCTGCTCCTTAAAGTAGGTCATTTTGAAAACAAAATCGGATTAATGGAACAAAGAAGCAAATGGCAGTTTGAATGCAAAAAAGAGGGCGGGGGAAGGAATCGGTCATCTTATATCATTTTATGTCAAAACTGCCAAGTTCCCGATTGGTTTAACATAAGTTATGCTTCATATACTTACATTCTCTTAAATGTCCAGCCTTGAGTGATCTTTTGGATGGGCTTCTGGGACATTGTTGTTTTTTATGATTGCCTTAGAAAACTTCCCATTTTGTTTAGACAAATTTCCTTTAGCATTATGGTTGGTATTATGTATCTTGACTCTTAACGAAAGCATAAATATGTAGCTATGAAGGTTTCATGTTTGAGGTTGTAAATTAATCCTGATTTTCTGGTTAAACCCTGTTTGATTAAGGAAGTTTAGCTTCCATTACCTAGTTAGAGAGGCAGACGCCCTGTTGTCCTTTATTGTGTTTATTACTCATAGTTTCTTGGCAGGTTATGTTTACGTTTCTAGATTTCTTATACCCTCAATTTTACTCACAGGTGCCACCAGTTGCAATGTTGCCTAATTGTCTTGTTGAGCAGAAAGTTCTTCATCCGTTCAGAAAACAGGTATATGACCATGCAATTAGTTTTTGTTTTTGCTTTGTATCAAATTCGAAGTTTTTCCTGGGATGTTGTCACAGGTGGGAGGATCTATTCTAGCTGGAAAGCTTGCAAAAGAGCGAGGGTGGGCCATCAATGTTGGTGGAGGGTTCCATCACTGTTCGGCCGGGAAGGGAGGTGGATTTTGTGTTTATGCTGACATCTCTCTGTGCATCCACTTTGCATTTGTCTGGTTAAACATTTCTAGGTATTGATCACTCTCTGAAGGCAAAAAAAGGGAGTTTTGTAATTTCTTGCTCTCAAACTCTTCAAACATGATGATCTGATAATGTGCAGATATCTTGCTATTTGAAATTGTTAGGGTTATGATTATTGATCTTGATGCGCATCAAGGAAATGGTCATGAAACAGATTTTGCTGGTGACAGTAAGTTTCTTTTTAGTGTATCTTAATTGTATTATTCACTTTGTCAATTGACGAGTTTCTTATGCATTCTTTATTGCAGACAGAGTATACATTCTCGATATGTACAATCCAGAAATATATCCCTTTGTAAGTTATACTGTTACAAGTTATTTCAATCTGTCTCTATTTTGGTTATTAGTTGGTCCTGTTTCTCTTGTCGCTACTCCCTTGCTATTTTGACTTTTGGTGCTGCTAAGAAAAAGGCTGCAAAACAAAAGCAGAAGATGATAAATATACCCACAAATATTAAAAAGCGCCCCCCCCCCAAACAAAAAAAATCTGTGTGCTTGTGGATTTTTGTGTTTGCGCGCGTAACTGCATGTGGTACAAGGCCGAACGTGTGTATTATGGGTTTGTAGTAATCTTTATTATGCAACATAGTAGAGGACAAATGACATATAGGTGGCCCAGTTTCCTGAATAGAGACTTGGGTAGGATTCAACATAATATGCAACTTGATTCTGTAATCTCCTGGTGACTAGTTTTTGAGGATATCCATGTGTCATCACAAACAAGGGAAGCGTGTTAGATCAGGTTAGTAAATAACAGTAGGATTCAAGTTCATCAAAGTGGAGTCCACTTTGCTCATGAAGATGAAAAATTCAGGACAAGCCAGCCTGTTTGATAGCTGATTTCTATTTGTCTATCACAATCGGCCTGTCTGCTTGCGGAGCAAATTTGCTGACATCTAGATCCAGACATGTGTAGATGGGATCCAAGTTCGCCGTCTTTTGTTGGTGGTGTCGCTCACTACTCGATATTTTTACCTAGGCTACCCAAAGGACAAAATGCATTTATATGGGCTTTGGAGCTCTAAAGGCTTCAAGGAGGTTTCTGAAAAATGAAACGTTTGGTTTTTCCTCGAGCGCTCAGGATGATTGTTATGATCATGTTGGCATGGAACGGAAGCTGTATTTGTATTGCTTAGTTTTTGTCTTGTTTATCTACCATAGACATTTGTATGTCATGCATTGAAGTAGACACTCATTTTAGATGATATGCACGATGACATTCAGACTCATCGAAGTCATGGTTATGTCTACATTTATTTTAGATGTACACTTACGTGGTCTACTATTGCTTAAGAATTTCATGGAATATGAATGCTGGACAGTTTTGCAAGCTGTCTGCAAATCTTACCAAATATGCATCTGTTGCCATTTGCTTTGGAAGTATTCACTGTTCTAATACCATTACAGCCTGCTTGACATTTTGGTCCCACATATGTGTGTGAGATGTTTTTTGGTTTCCCACATTCATTTTCTTCTTGGTTGTGATAGAGGCAAAAAGGCCGATGTAGGTGAAATCTACGAACTTCTCTGGCAGCTTAGGAAAGCGTGAAACATGGAAGTTGAAAGATACAGATTGGAAAGCTTAATCTCGTGCTCAATAACAATGTAGAGAGATGGTTGGGGGGGGGGGGGCAAGGGAAGGAGAGGGACAGGAAAGAAGAATTGGAGGCAATAAAGACTTGAAATTTCTATTGAAATTGCTATAATTATATTTGCACCCTTAGAATGACTACAGACGCAGTTACATAGGGCAAACAGAAAACTTAGGCAATCTATCATTAATACTCCCTCCATCCCAATTTATTTGCATGGGTTGACAAAACATACTTGTCAAGGCTTTAGTCAAAAATATTGTGATTGTCAATAGTGTCCTCAGCTAGCTAATTATAAATGCCTTTCTATATTTATCTATTCAAAATGGATGCTTTTATGACTGGCTCATTAGCCATTGGAAAACACGCATTTTATTTTACGAAGTAATTAATACCTATTAATTTTCTTTTTCTTTGAAAATTGTTAGTCATCTGAGGCCTATAAGAGATAAAGATGTCTTAACTAATTATCTGCATTTACATAAACGACACAAATAATATGGACATCTATAAACGGAATAATGAGCAAATAAAGTGGGATGGAGGGAGTAGCAACTTTAGGGGACAAGCTGGTGGTTCGATGCTCACAGTTTGCTGGCTTGGTTTAAGTTTTTAATTTGACAACCTAATCATAAAGTTACTGAACTAACCTGCTCATATGCTTGTAATGAAGGTGTTGTGCTGGAGGCTGGCCTAGCTGATCTCTTTTTCCTCCCTCAGTTCCTGTCTGTACTTTGAAAGACATGTTTCGTTCTTAGGACTTCACCTTGAATCTTGTCATGGGAATGCTTCATCAAATACATGTCAGTTGATCTTTACTTTCATGATATGGAAAGATTGCTTGGCCTTGAATCCATCTCTGGAGAATTGAACTTCACTCTGCTGTACTGTGTTTTTGTCTTAAATTTGTAATCTGCCTGCTTGAAGTAATACCTGTGCAGTTGAAAGGTTCACAACTTAAAATCTGAATTCCTATATATTCTGAAATTTGCTGACCGTATGTGTCATTACAGAGGAAATAGGCAGCCGCTTGGCTGTGCTTTTGTGGCCTGCTCAACTAAGTTGGGTCATCATTTTCATACTGTCTATACTCTATTGTTTACTTTATTTTCTTGAAATGGTTTTGCATTGCTTTAGGATTTTGCAGCTAGGAGGTACATTGATCAGAAAGTTGAAGTTGTGGTAAGCCATGAGCTAAGAGCAGAAAGTTCAATGTTATCAATGTTTTCCTTGTTGTCAATTGTAACTCAGCTGTTTGTACAGAGTGGGACTTCAACACAAGATTACTTGCAGAAATTGGATAAAGCACTTGAGGTACATAATCGCAGCCATCGTTAAGAATATCTGTGTGGGAGCTACTTTCCTGATATACTTTTCTGAGTTAATCTATCCAACTGATTTTATATTTTCACAAAAAATGATACCTCCCTGAAGCTGTTCCCTACAACTGAAGAGGTACTAAGGACATGTTTTTACTTATAATGTTCGAGTGGGTAGAAAGTAATCTGGCATGTTCAATTGTTACATTCAATGGGCAATATATTCAACAGATAGTTGTTGAGTGTTTTGAGTTTCGTGATTCATGTCTTCTTCTTGACCTAATGGAGGAATAGGCTACCCGTTGCACTTATTTAATGTCATTATCTTATAAGCAATATGCAGTGCCATGAGCATGATATCTCTGTACATGAATGACAGGTTGCGGGAAATAGGTTCACTCCTGAATTGGTAGTGTATAATGCTGGGACAGACATATTAGATGGGGATCCACTGGGCAGGTTGAGGGTAAGATCAAATTGTCTCTTGTATGTGGCTATATTGCTCATTTGTCTTGTGCTGTTGTTATGCTTATTCTTAGCCATATCCTCTGTTAAGCTTCAATTGTGCTCAGTACAACACCAGTACCGCCACCAGCTGCGATCCTGCTTAAGTGGGGTATAGGGAGGTGCACATGTATGGAGTGGTTCGCAAACAACTGATTGGTCGCTAGTAGCTGGTCACTTAGCTATTTGTATTAACCATTTGCGTTAGTTGTTTTTTGGAAAAGGATGTTTAGTGAATTAGCTATTTCTGAAATAGCTAACCTCGAAACGTAGCAGTTTGAGCTTTTTGAAAATTAGCTTTTTGGACTAAAGAAGCTTATCTGAAAACTATTATTTTACCAGACGCCGAAATTAGTTTTTGACTGGGTCAAACAACCAGTTTTGCTCCAAAAAGCTCTTCAAAGGGCTCTTTGCCAAACACTTCCATAGGCGTAGGCAACAATAGACTTTTGCTTAGTATCTAAGATTATTCAAAGGTTACATTGACTCCACGTTGAAGATATCATGTTTTGGAATATTTGAGTTACCTGAATTACATTGGGTTATCATCCTTACGTTGTAAAGCTTTTCTCCTGAGGGCTTGGAGTGTCTTTTGAGGATATTCATTTGCAGAAGTTGCATGGTCAGCGGTAAGTAACTTTTGTCTGACTCAACTGTTTGGACAAAGTTAATGAAGCCCTATGCACAGTCTAAAAACAATAATGCTCAGCAATTTGAGAAAAGAAGAGCATGGCCATTTCATGTTTATGCAACGCAAAAGTTCTGTTCTTGGTATTGATTTTGGATAGGCTACAGTATGGACTGCATTATAAGGAGCAGCAGAACCGTCATCTCCATGGTTTATGTACAATCTTGTATGACATTGATTCCAGGGAGGCGAGTAGCGGACTGACGATACGGCTATTGGCAGTTCCCTCACGGATTCAAGATGTGGTTTTGGTTGCAGCACGGAAAAATTGCTCTAATTGGCAACAGCGTTCCACGTGTTTGATCAACTTCAAAACCTTCGGATGTGGTCATTTTGTCGCAGAACGGCCACCTTTTGGATCCATACATAGCTTTTTTTTTGTGGCAATAAATTTCAAAGTTTGTGATCTTACTACTGGGGAAGTGGGGGAGAGATGAGGGGCTGTCAATTAGTGTCTTTCTGGTCTTCTGAAGGTGAAGGTGCATGCATGAAGGAGCCTCACTACAACACTTGTAAGGTTCTCAACTTGGCCTAGTTGTTGTATTTGAGTACATGTGATGCCCACGTGACAATCTATCTCGATAATTCTCTAAAGGATGTCTGTGCAGCAATATCTGTTTGTCAGTGTTGATCTGTCAAGCTGTGAAATAGGCAGTCTGGCCTGCCTATTGTAGGGTTTGAACTTACTGCTATGGGTACTAGTCTCATGGATAATGACTGTTTTAGTGCAAGCTACATGGAGGTGGACAAGATGCTTTTAGACAATCTTCTGCTATTTGTGGGGAAATTATTTCATCCCAAGATCTAAGTTTAGACGATAGAACCTTTAGACTGCAGCTTCTTGTCTCATCCTTTTCACATTCTTCCCTGATGAATAAAAGGATCTTTTCTGTGGAAAAAACGGGACTGGAAAGATTTAGTTGGTGCTACAGATAAATGCCTTCAACAGGCAGGTTAATTTATGATCACTGGAGGTGATATCCCATTGCAATGGTTTTGCATCTACGCATATTCTTTCCAGTTTGCCAGAGTAATAATTGTTATCCAATCATAACTTGGCTTGATTTTTGCGCAGTCTTTGTATGAGGGACACTCAACAAAAAGGAGTTTATCTTCTCGTGTGCATATTAGAGTCTCAATTGAGATTAACGAGTATTAATGAAATCCTCTCTCTGGTTCCAGATTAGCCCTGATGGTATAATTGAGAGAGATGAGAAGGTCTTTGCATTTGCCCGTGACAGGAACGTTCCCCTTCTGATGCTTACATCAGGTTATGTTCAAATTCAATGCCTGAGAACTTGTTGATCTGCTTAAGAGTGTCATTTTTTTGTTTGTTCCCGACTTGTGATATTTTGACTGGTTTAGGAACTGACTGAAAAAATGACATTGTTTCAATGTTTCTCGTAGTTCCCTTGCAGCATGGACTAGACATATATAATGTACATGCACTGTAATGCCTGAAATACATTCATCATACGCCCAACTTTCAGACCTTGCACTTTCCATGTACCATATTATTCGGACTATTTAGTGTCGGTATGTTGGTTACACTGCACTCCACTATGGTGTCGACACTTGGAGTTTCATTTTAGACTAAACACATGAAATTTCATGAAAAACCAATGAGTCGGACACATTACTGGAGACACTTGACATTACAACTTGGATATGGAAATGCAATGCTGTTTGTATGCACATTTATTACTCTGATAGTGATTAGTGTGAAGCTGGATTGTGTGCAAGGAGCTAATTTGATTAATCCTAACCATGTGTGCTCTTTTAGCCACTCGCGTATCTTCCTTTGAGTCATTTAACCACATTTTTGGGTTCCTTCTCTACATAGAATTGGGAGGGGTAGTATTTAGGAAATTTGCTTTCCTATTGATTGTGTATTTGTCTGCTCCAGGTGGTTATATGAAATCAAGTGCTAGGGTAATTGCGGATTCAATTATCAATTTAACAAAGAAAAAGTTGATAGACATGACAGCCGAGGACAGCACTGAAAACACAACTGGGAGCTCAAAATGCAGTGCTCTCTGAAAGCCGCAAAAAACATCATCACAGGTTCAAGTAATCATTGTGTTTCTTCATATCCGCAAAGAAACAGGTTTTCCTGAGAAGGCAGGAGTTCCATGGCAGGTCTACTTCTACAAGTGCTGGAATCATAATTAAATGTTGGATGCCCTAGTGTTGTGTGGCTTCATGTAAAATTTACACACAAGCAAAGGGAAAAGAGATATTATATGTTGTACATTTAGCAAAACGGTGCCTTTTGTAGCATCGAAGTTGTATATAAGACCATGGTGCATGAAACGTTTTCCCAAGAGGGAAGATGAGGGGGAGGAACGAAGAACAAGGAAGATGGTGGAGTGGCTTCATTGATGTATGATGTAAAGGCAATACAAAAGCCCAACTTAGTTTTCATGTAAATTAATGAGGAGCTAATGTATTGGTTTTGGTAAACGGGACACTGGTGTCAGTGGTGTGGGAGCACTATGCTACGGTTGAGATCCATGTATGTTTTTGTGTCAGCATTTTGTCTGTGCGTATGTGCATCTCTTCGAGATTCATTAAGATGTAGTTGTGTTACGTCACTTTTTAATGGTCCCTGTTTCTTTCTATGTGCCTTTCTTTGTTTCAGCTGACAGGAAAGTTATCTTACGGGGTTTACTAGAATCGATTTTTCTATTTGTATGACCAGACTATATATCTGAATGTTTTCAAATGTTGTTCAAACTGTATTTATGTGGGGAGGAAGTGGAGGAGGAGGAGTATTGGTAGTAATGTGGTTGGCAAAGTTCTCATCTGGTAAGTGGAGTGTTTCTGAGGAAGCAATGTAGGCAGGATCTATTGTATTGTGCGTCCCTTCGACTTGAAGGATTTGAGTTCTGTCACTAAAATGCAGACATCTATGTTGTCTATGTGCTTGCATTGGGGACTTGAAGGATTTGAGTTCTGTCACTAAAATGCAGACATCTATGTTGTCTATGTGCTTGCATTGCGTATCGTATTAAAGAGTCGGAACTATTATTTTTGAGAAAAAAATGAATTTTATTTTAGTTTTTCCTATTCCGAATCAGATAGTAATGATGAACATGAATGAAACAAAGGCAAAATGTCCACACGAATGGTTCATGAGCAGTATTGGAAGCCAAAATTCACGGTGGATATTCCATACTTATTGTTAAGTTTAGACTTTAGACCCTTCCTGCCACTTCTGAGACATATAAAACAAGAAAAATAGTCCAAATCAAATCAATAATCATGGCAAGAAAACAAAGCGAAAGATACAGAAACTTATTTGCATAATCCAATTGACAAGATTGCTTCCATAGAAACTAATAGCTTTTCATTTGTTGTACGTTTCTGTCACTTCGATTTTTCAATCCGTCTTAAAACACATGATATAAAACATGAATTTAAATTTTGATAATTTATTCTAGACAAGAGAAATGTATTCTTTTTTATTTTTTTCGAAGTTGTCGAGTTTGATATAATCTCAAATCAATGTCAGACATTTAACACTTCCTCATAAATATAACATAATTCAAAAAACATTCCACATTTCAAAGTCATCATATTCTGAAAAACCGCCTTGTTCATTGAATGCATGTGGAGTGAGTCCAAGGACAATCTTGCTTAGTCATGCTTGTTTTCTCAGTAGTTTGATTGACAGGTAGCCCACATATAGATGGAACTAACCAAAAGACCTACTTAATTAGGATCTAAATCAAAGGTTAGAATTTGAAAACCATGTGACATGGGGTCCCTAATAATTGATATTATCTTGGACAATTACTAGGTGGGGAAGAAAAAAAAGATACAGGTGGTAGGTATCATGTAACCATCTGTTTTTGCAGGTAAGCATTTGAAGACCACAAATTTCATTGTCAATGTATCACACCTATTCTTATCTGTGTTGTTGGCTTTATTTTCATCTTAGAGCAAGAAATAAAAAACAACATATAGGAATTGATTTTGAGTTTATGCCATGATGCAAGTTTGAAAATTAACCGATCAGATTATTGAATTGGCGCATAAAGAATTTTATGTAGTTATATATGTTAACTAGAATATTGAATTTAATTGTGTTGTTATAAAACCGGCTAATTAAAAGTAATGCAATTCATCTGTTCTTTACTTGTTTTCATGCTCACCCAACATCATCCAAGTCAATCGATTCAATCTGCCCTTTTCCCCTCTACTAAGCCTTTGATACATCTTTCATCATTAACTCATTCATCGTTAGGGTCTTTTGTTTCTTTGTTGGTTTTAGATCTATAGTTTTGTCAATTCCCATAGTATAATATAATACACCAGAATAGGTTTGTGATTTCATCAGTAAAATTTCTTAGTTTAGTTATTCCAATTACAAAATATTTTCAAATCATTACCTTCATGTATACCTCTTCCTCTGTCCTTTCCCAAAATGGAAAAAAGGGCTACATGACCCATATTGGAAAAGCCTAGAGTATGATGATCCGTATATAGTTTGTCTTCTCCTTAGTCAATAATTCATTTGTGCTGTTCCGGTATTGATAAATGAACATCACTTCAAAATGTCAATTATGTAGATTTATGTTCATTCGTGACCTGTCTAAAATTTAATGGTGAAAAAAACTAGCCTAGTAATGTTCGTTACAATTTTAGCTCAAAGTTCAATCATGTGGTTATTATTTTTTTAAAAATAAATTTGAATTGAAATTGATAAATGATTCGATGTTAACAAGGGAGAGATTTTTCTTCTCTACTTTTTTTTTTCATCATGCCCAGCTGTCAGATCTGACCAATTGTTACAGGTATAGTCACTAGCTCAATCACCAGCAAAGAAGCCCCCCCCCCCCCCTTTTTTTTTGGTTTTTTGGTTAACAATCAATTATGTTGCCTTAGAATTTGAGATTTTTTGAAAAAACAAAAGGGAAGGTTGGTCTTGTCACCTTTGATTGATGTCATTTATTCTCTCCAGGGGATGAATACAGGACAACCTTTTCAATCGTTTTTGGTGAGGGCATGGAGTATTAATAACATCAGGATGATTCGAGATATTGGAATGAAAATTACTTTGAAAATAAGTAAGGAATTTTGTGAGTGTTGATTTAAAACCTAAATAATAGTGATAGTAACTACTGCGATTTTTACAGGGGTATATGCTTTTAAGATCATATCTTATCAATTGTTAGGTATATATTTTTTAGTATGTATTTTGTCACGTGGATAATTTTTAATATATATTTTCCTCATGTGACTCTGAGAATTGCTTATAAAAGCATAAAAAAGGCTTTCTTTTTAAGGTCACATCCCTCTTTCTTTTGAGCAGTAGCCAGAAGGGATCCATTTAACAAACGACTTGATAGATAGTTTGAAATTGCTAATACGTGGAGATTTTTAATGCCGCTAAATTAATAGAGTTCTGCATGGATACGCCTTGGACAAAAACCTCCTACAATGCCTACATACTCTTCATATGTGTCAATATGGAGAATCCTGTGATTAATATTTGAGATCTTTGGCCATTAAAACTTTGTTACTTTGTTAGTATATCAATTCAATCAAAAATTTAAGTTGACATGTGAAGGCAAAGAGATGATTTATGATACAATCAAACTTATATTTTTATGTGGTAAGCTCATTAGCATTGTTTATCCTAAAAAGAGATCCTATTTAACAAGTCCAATCTAAATTAAATATCATGATCAACTCTCTATATGTCATTTAAGAAAGTCCACAGTCCTACATTATAAGAGGTGACCGAGATGACTATTACCTATGATGGTCTAACTAATTAGGAGGGAGTCTCACTTAAACTTAGCATGATCTAACATAAGTTTGGCATTAGCCATGCAGGATTTCTCATAGGAGTCAAGTTGTTTGGAGGATAAAACTTTGCAACTTTAGTTAATGATTGTGTTTTGTTACCTCTTTCAAATCCATCTAAGTTACTACGTAGCTCAGTAACTTAGCTCATTTACCAGCTATTCTGATAGTTATTTGGAGGGGGGGAGGATTAGTGAATGTTTGATCAATAGGGGAAGAACACATTTTACTTGAAACATGACTAAGGTCCAACTTTCATTCAAGATATTTAATCTAGCTACATTTCACTTAAGCTTGATCAAGTCTAATTTACTGATGTAGAAAACCCTTAGATTGCGAAACTAATGAGACAAGGGGAAGATGGCATTTTTGACGAGTCCTTGGCACCTTTGCCACTTTCAAGGGTGAGCTCAAGATTTAGCTCTTCATTTGGGGAACTTTGCTTCAAGTCTTGTTCCCATATATTACTCAACAAAGGCTCTCCAAATTCATGCTTATTATGCATGGAAGAAGTTGTCTTTGGTGATGATGAAAGACCAAATTGGATGGAATGACCACTTGGCTTGCACTTGCACTTGCTATCTTCAGCTTTTTCAAAAGCCAAATAATTACTCTTTACCTGCCAAAAAGAAGGGGGGAAAAATCTATAAGCAATTCAGTTGTGATAAAAAAGAATATGCATCATAACATTTTTTTTGGGGGTATGAATGAGACATAAAGGTTGATGTCGGTTGGATTCGAACCCATATCTATGGTAATAACTTTAAGAGACTTTATCAGTTGAGCTAATTAACGTCGACAACATAACAAGACTTGGGTTCAAATACCATGATACAATAGATGTGTCTACCATGAGTTAGAAAAAAATAGGAAACCAAGTATCAATTTTAATAGTTTCGTTAAACACAAATAAAAGGACTTTATTGATCTTTTTTTTTCCCCTTCCAATGATCTTTCAAAATGATAGGAGGAAAATTGGTCACAAGAAAATGGGTGTCATTTAGTTCAACTGATACAATCTTCAGAAATTATTAAAAATTCAAATTCGAGTCCTACTTGCATGAGCCATCTCGACTTAGTGGCACCAAAAAAATTTTAAAAAAAGAAAATTAGTCAGAAGAAAAACGTGTCTTGAAGTTCGATTCAAATTTGCTTCTATTATAAGTGGGGCCCAATACTCTTAGAATCCTTGCACTAAGGATACAAATCAAATACAATTTTACAGATATTTAGAATATATGCAAATACGCTGAACTATGTTTTGTCAACTCCAATTTTTTTTTTTTTTTTTTTTTTTGGGGGGGGGGGGGGGGGAGCACTCTGAACCCTTTTTTTTAAAATTTTTTGTTCAAGTTATGTGTAATCAAGAGCACAGTAAGTCATGATTTTGTAACCCTAACAAATAATAATTAAATTGTGCAAACAAGAAATGAAAAAACAAAAACATATTAATTGCTAAAGTCTCTGAGCCAACCTAATCCCAATAGTATTAATTCAGTACTTGTTTCGCTTATACATGATTTAATTTAATGACTGGCTAAGAAATTTTAGCTCCATGTATTTATCTTTCAGTGTGCATCCCTGATGTTATTTTCTTTCATTTTCCACTGATAATGTAGCTGATAGTATCATGATCTCATCAAACATGGGGTTTTGCCATTAAAAACATCAAATACGGGTCTTGCTCTTTTTTTTTTTTTTGGGGGGGGGGGGGGATTTCAAGTGCCATCCATGTCCTCATGCATAGAGCAATGGATTTGATATTAGGATACTGACAAAAGCTCCTTTACAGATCTTTTTTTTGGTTTTTTTTGGGGGGGGGGCTCCTCATCTATAATTCAAGGAATTAGATAGCTAATATCAATAAAATCAAATCACCAAGTTAAAGACTTAACTAGTGTACCATCTTGTTTAGTATACGATGATTTTACAAATGTATCTTGTTTAGCATACCATCTTGTGGATCATTTTTTTTAATTATTAATATTTACATAAAGTAAAGACAAAGTCGGACGCAGACTGCGAAAATAAAATATTTATGTATATAAAGCTAATAAGGAGAGAAAAGCAATAAACATACCGCATCAAAGACACTTGGACGAAAGGCAGAACGAGTAAGTTTGTGAAACTTGTGGATATGAAGTTGGCGAAGGAAGTATTTTTGGGCATGGCTAGCAACTTGAGTTGGAGTTCTTGTACGCACAAATTCCCTGGAGATGCCTCGCCAATCACCCTTTCCAAGTTTTTCAAGTCCTCTTAGAAATGTCTTGTGCTCTTCCTCCGTCCATGGCACTCCTGCCATTCACATACGTGCCAATATCATCATCCATCGTTATCTCCTTGTTCTATTCAGTTTTAGTTAGGTTCAGCTATACACAACCTTATATCTAATGTTCAGAAAAAATGTATCATAACATGCGTACCTTCTTGTTATATTTCGTATGTGTCTTATCTTTAATCACATGCTCGTATTCATATATAATGAAGACAATTCAAATAGGACGTACTTTTGACTATTGTTGTCTTATATAACATATTGAGTTGCAAGTTTGTCAAATTTATATGCATAATATTTTAAGGGTAGATTTTGAATTAGTGAACCAGCACACTTTAACAAAACACGAGATTGAAAATCATACTTCTCTTTCAAATTGATGGAGAAAATATGTTCTTATCATGTTTATGAACAATCTTGACAACAAAAATTATAAAAATACATTAAAAAAAGGCTCACCCTTTCTTTTTTGCTGGGGTCTTCCATCAGAGACATACCCAGGAACGAATTTATCAAGATTTTCCTCAAGGGAGGAAATATGAGAGTTTGAAGATGATGAAGGTGTTGAAGGCAAAGAGCAGGAACAAGAGGAAGATGAAGATTGCAACGACCCTGTACTCAGGCTCTTCTTCATGTTCAAGATTGCTGCCAATGAAGGTGGAGATGATGCTGCTGATGATGATAAGTTTGAGTTTAATTTTGATGATGCATCAATTTGCACTCCAAACAGCTTAATCTTTCTACCCACACCTTTTCCTTTGCTGCAAGTCCTTGAGTTATGACCAATTTTCCCACATTGAGAACATTTCCTGCCCATCCCTTTCTCTTAGGCAATTTATCAAACACCTTGTGGGCAGGGCAAAACAGAGTATGTGTGTGAGAGAGAAAGGGGGGAAGGGATGACAAGTTTCCAACAAGTTCGGTGGGTACAAATAAATAAGGAGGATGAACAAGTTAGATAATATAAGAAGGCAAAAAAGGGGAATGAATACTAAAGAAGGTTAGGCATAATATAATTGAAGTGTTCTAATTGAAGATGTTGATATGATGGGAATTAACTATATACAGAGCGTTTTTGTAGAATCATACAAAGAATTTGGGCGTTTATCATGATGATTTTTTCGACAGGTATGTCAATGATGGAATTTATAATGCTGGTGGAAAAGATCAGCTTATGTTTATCTTTGCGTCAATAATTGACACTTTCCTATTTGGGTTTAATAAATGGACATTTATTAGAGGTAGTATTGATTGCAACCCACAGGATAACCTAATTCATAGCCTGAAAATATCACCAAAATGGATACACGTTAATTTGTTTATTTGGTATTATTATTATAGTGCATCAAAATTTATCGTAGTTGTCGATATGTAATAACCGTCACAATTATTATAAGTCAAACTTACGTGGACAATGCATATGTCTAGTCTAGTCACCCTTGTTTTTTTTTTAAAAAAAAAATTTAGCTGGATTGGAAAATAGATTTCTAAAATCAGATAAATATTTATAAAAATGGATGAAAAAGTATAAAATAGAATGTGTTATTTCTTTTGTCCTCCATTAATGCCAGCCAAAAGCTCACTTTTTCGGTGAGGCACCGGCAACCATGAACTTTTCCGACGAAAACGTTACGATGCCACAGGTATATAGCCATCGACCCTGTCCCGGTTCGCTGCTCCTTCCCCTCTCATGTCTCTCTTCTCAATGTCCTGACGCTCCTCTCTTTTGTTGCCTCTCTCTTTCTTCCCTGGCATCTTCCTTTCCAGCGTCCACGAGGTGGGTGTGCTGCCGGAATTATGAATATAGACCGAGGACCCGCAGTTTGGCATGGACACAAAGAAATGAATGTAAAAGGTAGCAACATTAAAAGTTTCGATAGATCAAATATTAGTTTGGAGCTAGTCGACCTTATCAAATTGAGGATCAGATTGGGTTGACGGTCGGGTTATGAGGGTCGATAGATAGAATTTTATCAACCCTTGCCCTACTCGACTCTTATGCAGGTCAGCATACCCCTGACCCTGCGTGTACCCTCGGGTCATCGGATCAAACCCGATCCTCAAACCACCTGATATAGAAAATGAGATTTTTCACTAAGTTTTTTTATTATAAAAGTCAACATTAAACATCTTACAAAATAAAAAGTCAAACAATAATATAATGCTCTGATGAAGCGTATTGCAACTATACACACTCTAATGCGTAATTTAGTCATTAAACCAATAGACCGATTAGTTCACTAAAATGACTACTCAATCTACTCCAAACTTCAAAGAGGGAGCGTTAGAAGGTTACGCACCAGTGAGATTTGGTGTGGTGAATGGAGAGAAGATGCTAAGAGGTGATGAGAAAGTGAAAGCGAAAAAGTTTTGAACAAATGAAATTGCAAGTATCTTATTTTTATTTCATTTTTTAATTTTTTTAAAAACTAAGGGTCAGCGGATCGGGCCAGCGGGTCAAAACCTTTACCCAAACTCGACCCTCATCACAGTCGGGTACCCTAAATTTGAGGGTCGGGGTGGGTTTGAGACAAAAAAAATGACCCTCACTCTCATTTTTGAGGGTCGGGTCCGGGTGGGTCCCCGGCCCATTGATCATGTCTAGTTGGAGTCATCAATTTGATGTGTTATCTAATTTTTTTATTAACTAAATGAATTTACAAGTTATTTAAATCATAAAACTTAAGAGGTCAGTAGGTCACTAGAAATGTCAACATTTGCGCCTTCTCATCACTTCGAAAGTAATATTAAAAATTTATATATATATTCAAATCCAATATGACTTTGAATATGAACCAGTTTCAAGTGTCTTCTATATTTTATCGGCTAAACTAATTGATATTTTTGAATAGTATATCATTATACTTCCTTCATTGAGGTGTATGAATTTGTGTACACATGCACAAAATCATGTCGTCAAAGATCATAAAAGTTGCCAACAAACAATTTTCGATAGATCTACACCGGCTGGATTTACACAACGAAGATAGACACATGATAAAAATATCTATGTGAGATTCTATTCTAAAATAATTCTCGTTAAGTGGAATGTCTCACTCTATATATATGTTTATTAGTTCTTTCTCTCTTATTTTGAGAAGTGACAACTCATATACAACTTGATTCCACGCACAATAATAAAAAAATTTAAGTTTTAACTACATATCTATATCGACTTTAATATCTTTCAAATAAAGTAGGAGTGAATGATAAAATTGCTACCAGCTGATAGAAAGTAAAATGTTAAACATTTGGGTAGATTTGTTATCTAAAGAAGAATTTGGTAACAAACTTTCCAACACAACACTATCTAAGCTTCTAGATTCCAAAGGGGAGAACCTAACACCATTCTTGAATAACTAAATTTAGTCGTACTGTAATTACATAGTGGGAGAGTTTGAATGTGATTGTGACCAAACTATAACTATCACAGATGAAAACCCCTTACTATAAAAGATACAAAATATATAATGCAGAAAAAAATCTATTCACATTAACTAACATTAAATTTAGAATATTTTAATTCATTTTCAATTATTACTAACTTAGTTTTTATAGTTGCAAATTATTTTTTTCCCCAAAGGCAGGATTTTAAGTTGAATAATATGTATGGATGTCAAATCAATATAAATTAATTATGCAATATATTTAAAAGTAATCAATCTTTTAAGAAAAATAAACTTTTTCACTTGCAAGGAGATAAGTAATTCTTGCAAGTGATGGGGTTTGAACCGGTAACTTTCTATGTAAAAGGTGAGTATTTTATCACTTGTGTAAATATGGCTCCTCATTATTTAAAATAAGCAATGTGTCTGAGTTAAGGGTAATGATGTTCGCTTTAAAAGTGACTGACACTTGTATACCAGCTTGAGGTAAGAAATAGAATATGCCAAAAGTTAGAAAGAGTGGTTGAGATATGGGAAATGGCACACCCAATATCTTGGGAGGTAGGTCAATTTCTTTATTAGAAGACTAATGATGAAGATGTTTCTAGGGTTGGCTAAAGTAATAACACCATAATTGAAATCCTCCTGTTTACAAGGGTAGGCAGGTTCAACCCACGAGACCCCTATCTCAGAGGCACCTAGCGGGCCTGAACGGACCAGGGATAAGGGGATGCCAAAGCCCATGACCAACATCCGCCCACACACAACTTCCATGGTACACAGCCAAAGCTGCGCCCCCCCAAGCTTGAACACGGATGGGGGGAAGGAGAGTGACGTGCGTGACCAACCTGCCACACACATATTCGACATTGAAATCCTCCTGTTGAATTGAACTTTTTTATTTCCGTATTTTGTTGCTTTAACTTTTAATAGCTAAGGGAGGTACACAGGAAAGAAGAGGAAAGTAATACATTAATATTACTATATATCTACCCTTTATTTTAAAGACCAAGGATGGTAACTACTAGTTAGTTCGAGGAAAAAAGCAAAAGGGAAATGAGATTTGTATGTATAAAATTTATAAGTTGATGATAAGTAACTGTATTACAAAATTATAAAAAATCTTATAATCAATTATAAATATCTTCTTTTTGGGCAATTCGTAAACTTTTTAAAAAAGTTATATTTATTATTATGAACCTTTGTTAAAACTTAAATTTTTACCCAAAAACAACTTAAATTAGGAATAGAAAGAAGCTCCCAATTTGTGCTTAAAATAGTGATAAATCTTCATAAATCTGTCAAATTTTTGTTGTATACACATATATTTATCTGATGAGCTTGTATACACGACCTATTTCAGTCAACAAAGCATCAATTACTATTCATTTGCAAGAATTGATCATGTTTGACATATGGGTTACTTATGTCCTAAATCTTTTTATGGATTGGTCTGAAGTTGCTATTTTGTTACACTAGTGTCTTTTTGATACTTTTTTTGGTTGATAGAGGAGGCCATGTAGCTCGTTACATTCAAAATATACGCATAGATGAAAAGGACATGTAAAATAGATGGAAAGAATGTAAATAGTCCAAGTTAAGACTACCGATAACCGTATATATTTTTTAAATTTTGTGCACTTCTAAAAATTGAATGTAATTTAGAACAATCATCTTGCTGAGGCTTAACAAGTCACTTAAATTTTAAAAATTAAATGTAATTCACAAGAATGATTTCAGCAAGACTCAACCTTATGGTCTTCGGCTTATAAGACCAATGCTATAACTAATTGAATTACAAGACTATTCATAATAAAAACTAATCTTACCATATTTAAAATTGTATGAAAAATAATAAATTTAGACCCTGCAAGAAGAAAAGGTTTAATATGAATGATGGAATGCTATTTCATAAAGTATTGAAATATTTGTTTTCAATTCCGTTGATGACGGGGGTTTTATTTTTCATTCGTCGTCGCATTGAGTGAATGTATACAGTAGAGCCTGGACAATACTGAATTACTGACACTAGTGATGGGTGGATAAAGTGTCCAACTTTAGATTTTATTGAAAATTGATTTTTTTTTGGGCTAAGTGAATATTGATAAATGTAATTAATTTTCATATATCCATTAAACATTTTTAAGAATTTTTATACCAAATGATTGAAATAATGTTTTACTAATAGATTTCTAACATATTATAACGATATACACATTAAGGAGACCTACACGTAAAGAAATTTATTGACATTGCCAAATACAGAGAAATACCATATAATCAAACGACTAGTAATTCTAAGTTTTTGAATTTGTACTTGATAATTTCCTCCATTCTTTTACATTTGTCTTTTAATCAATTGGACTATCTTATACCTCCTTGTCATGTTTGTGCACATAAAGTTGGAAAAATAATCATTTTAACTAATAAACCGCCTCACTGTGCCAGACCTTACTAGTTCTCCATACATTTTGCACGTTGTCTATCTTTATATCACCTCTGTTTAATTTATATAACACTACTGTAACAAGGATTAGTACTTCATATTTCATTCTCTGCTGCTTATCCTTAGTTTCTCGCTATAAAATGTTTTTACAAAATCTTTCTTCCACAAATTGTTTTCACAAAATCTTACTTTGTGGGTCTCTTGGAATCAGCCTCTGTACGGGTAGGAATATCGGTAGATGTAAGGTTGCCTACATCTGGATCTCCCCAAATCCCGTGAAAACAGGACCCACACTGGGAGGTGGTGGTGGTGTTGTTGTACTGTAACAAGGAGCCAACAACTTCATAAAAGTGATTTTCTTTTACTGGGCTTAGAATATTCAAACACTACAAGCTTTACAACCTATAAGTAGAGTGACTACTATGACATGCACACAAAATGTTTCTAGTCCTACAACATATAGAAATCATATCCCCCATAATTTGAGATAACAAATTATTATACCAATAGAGGAAAATACTTTCATTTTCTGAAATCTCCCTGCTTATATTTTAAATTATGTCGTGGTTCCTAAATTACTAATAGTGATTCGCCACGAAAAATAGGAAAAAAGTTTATCCAACGGAATTGATCAATCAACGTTAAAAATGTTCTAACGAACATGATATAGGAATTGCTGCGCGCCTATATGCCTCCCAAAGACTAAAACTACGACCAATGAAAAAAAAAAAAAATCTGTTCCACATACATGACGTAAATTATCTGCCTTGTGTCAACAATTACCAATATTTTGTTCTCAATGCAGACGGCAGAAAATATCTGTTCAATATGCATATAGAATACATCTACATTGCCTGTCACGAATTACGACCAATGCAAAAAAAAAAAAATTAAAGCATCTCTTCCATGTACAGAATCAAACCCAAAACATATACTAGTTACGAATAACTAACATTTGCTTAACAACGCAAAAAAATATTATTATTTCTTCAACATGTATAACAAAAATTACTTCATCTACAATTTCTGACACGACTAACAAATATTTCTATAACATCCGAAAGATAAATAAAACTTTTTATAATTTTTATTACACTATTCGTACACACAATTATATAAATTATAAAAATTTTTAAAATATAGGAAATAGTAGTTATATGTAGGAGTGAGAATAAGTTGGTGAGAGTGCGTGGGAGTGAGAATGAGTGGAAAGAAGTGATTTTTTTTTTAAGTGTCGAAAAAAGTGGGTAACGGGGGGAAGGAGTGGGTGGGGGTGTAAAAGAGTAGGATGGGTCCATTAAATAACGAAAAGAATAGGGCCTCATGTCTCAACCTGCGGCACCTAAATCTGCCACAAAACCAAGCTGTTGTGATGTGAAATGTCTTGGCCCAATTATTTATGAAGACGGTACCGGCCCAGTTAACCCAGCAACGATGAAAAAGCAATTTGACACCACAGTACTGTTTTTGTTGCCTTTACAGCATGCATGATATCTTGCAATGCACGTATCACGTATTCACGCGCGCAACTACGTACATCCATTTATGTAATGTGGCCCCTTTGAATTTTCTATTTTTCTTCGTAGACAACCTTTTAAAGCTTCTTTTTGAGGTAAAATTTACTTCTCAAAAAAGTGAAATTTCTATAATTACATTGCCCGAGAAAATAAGCAATCCACATCAGCTAGTAAATTTATACTCTGGACAGAGAAAAGCATGAGAGATGGTCTCTGGTCCCTTTCCTTGGCCTTGAATTCTTGACTCTCTCCCACTGCCCTCTGCGTATCCCCAGCCCAGATCTACATTTACCATACCCTTTGCATGAAGAAACCACCAGATCCTGGTGGTTCTTCCTGCTACTCTCACTCGTCCTGCTTCTCTTTGGTCTGCTATTGTTCTTCTGCCCCCATTTCACAAAAGCATGGAGAGAGAGACGGTGCTTCCACCGATTCTTCTTCTTCCTCAGATTCGGACCTAGAAGCTCAAGCTGCCCCTGATTCTGAGGCTGAATCTTATCCTCAACCCAACCCAGAAGCAGCTTCTGATGTTGATGAAATTGATGTTGATTTCGGGGCCATTGTAAGCGTCAAAGTCGAACTGAAAGGGGGAAAAACTCCGTCTATTTTACTGTCAAATTTGCTTTCCTTTGCCGCCAGCCGGATTCGGGTCAGCCCCGAGCTTCCCCAACAGAGTTATTCTAATGGACCTCAGGTAAGTATTTCGTTCTCTGAGTACTTAGTTTGTTTGCTATCCTTTGAGCTTGCAAGGTTCTGTCCTTGTATCTGCAGGCTTCGATTCATGTCTCTGCTAACTCCCTTTAGGTTCCTGGATATTCAATTGACAACTAAATGTTTGATAATTATGCACGATCTTGCCTGTTTGGGACTGCTTTGCACCAGTTTTCTCTTTGTCAAAGCACTGCTGAAAGTTTGTAACCAATTTTCGGTGAGTTGGTTTCTATTTGTGATTTCAATGTGTTGGATGTATGTGAACCACTGGCTTCGAGGCTTCTCTTTCTGTGAATCTGTTGTTACAACTTTGTTTGGGAATTTTGTCCTACATGATTGGGGTTTGAATATTTATATGAATTACGCATTTGAACTCTGGGTTGAGTCTTATACCGTGTTCGAAAATTCTGCCTCAGCTCCGAGTTTTCACTGGCTCACTTCGCACGGCTGCAGAGCCATGGAGCTAGCACATGGGGCTGGACAGATTTTCCAGGGATTTTATTCAAATGAAGACCTTCTTATTTCGCTGCAAAAGGATTATACCCAACCCAGGAGGGCTCATGACTAAACTAAGAGCACGCCAAGGAGACCCTGTGAGAGATGGCATTGTCACAGTGATGATCCTTTTTTATTTGTTGCAAATATATGGTTGTATTGTGGATTGGCGTCCTGTTCGAAGTAGACTCTATGTTGTATCTATATTATTTACTTTGTTGTGGGTGTCCTTGAAAAATTTATTTGCTTTGCATGCACTGGTGAGAGGAACAAAGCAATTATGCTTTTTCCCAAGATCATATTTCCGACCGATCCATTGGATCAAGCGAACTCTATTATGTATGCTCTTAAGCACTAGTCACTATGCATGGTTGTATCCTTCACGGGTGCCCAGTGGGGGTGAAAGTTTTGTCGTGAGCATTACTCGGGCTTCTTCTGCTCTACTTGCTTGTAGTCATGTCCACGCAAGTACTAAGATCATGAGTCCCTTTGTAAGTCGCCAAGCGCAGAACCCCTCATTGAACTCAAGTCTCATCATCCTTCTCGTTTAATGAAAATTATTGTATGGAATGTTCAAGGAGCCAAAAAGGCTCAGCTTCAACCCGAGATTGGGTTCATTAATCGAACTATTGGCCCTGATATATGGATCTTAACTGAGACCATGGTCAACTAACAAAATACTCAGCGTATTATCCGAACTCTAGGATACCGTCACTTTGATTTGGTTTTACCTCATAATCATACTGGGGGTATATGGCATTTGTGGAAAGATGATAATGTTGTTGTCAATGTCCTCGCTAAGGATTATCATGCCGTTCATTGTTCAATCTTTGAAAAAGGAACGAATAAACAGTGTATTGTCACCGTGGTTTTTGCACCGGCTCAAACTCATGAAAAAAATGACTTTTGGAATCATCTCATGAGCCTCAACGACATTTTTCATCTTCCATGGTGTGTTTTAGGCGATTTTAACGAAATGTTACATGTCTCTGAAAAAATTGGCAGTGTACCGTTGAGTGCCTCCAAATTGTACAGGCTCAACAACTTCTTGTCCACTTGTAAAGCACATGACGCTAATGTTCAAGGGAGGAATTTTACATGGAAAAAATTTATATATGGACAGCTCATTTATGAAAAACTTGATAGAGTCATTCTTCGGGAGGACTGTCTCCAGCTGTTTCCGAATTATTGTGTAACCAATGGCCCGTTCACCTGTTCGGACCATTCTTATGTCTACCTTGAAACTGAGCCAATTCACTTGCCCAGGAAGGATACACTTTCCGTTTCCGATATCAACATTCTTGGGCCCAATATCAGAAGATGCATTTTATCGTGAAAAGAAACTGGAAATTATCTGTTCCTGGCACGTCCGTGTATCGGCTCGCCCACAAATTGAAAAGGTTAAACTTGAACTTAAATCGTTGAGTAAAAGTACCTTTGGCAACTTTAAGCATAAACTTCAACGTAATGCTGATAAGTTGCTTCATGTTGAACAGAAACTTGTCGCTCAACCTCTTAACGCTCGGCTAAATAACTGGCATTATAGGCTTATTAACCAGCGTGAGAAAATGCATTCATTTAATCAAAAGTATTGGGGCGCGTTAGCACGCAAAGATTGGTTAGTTAATGGTGACCGGAATACCTGTTATTTCCATCAAACCATGAAAGCCAGAAAGCCGCGCTCTGCAATTATTAGAATTAAAGACTCCTCCGGGGTCTGGATTGACGACCCTGTGCAACTCCAATATTGTATTTGTTAATGACTTTAAGTTACAATTCAAATATGCACAAGGCTCCTATCTCGTCAGGGTGGACCTCCCTACTCGTGTATCGGAGGTAGAGAATGAAAACTTAATTAAACCTGTTGAAGATTTTGAGATCAAAGAGGTCGTATTCCAAATGGATAAATTCAAAGCACCTGGTTCCGATGACTTTGGAGCAGCATTCTTTCAAGATTATTGGCCGACTATCCAGGTGGATGTGTGATCGGCAGTCAAGTCATTCTTTCAAGACGGAAAACTCTTAAAGTAACTTAATCACATGCTAATAGCGCTGATTCCTAAAGTGGCTAACCCAACCACGACAGCGCAATTTCGACCGATTAGCTTGTGTAACACGATCTATAAGATCATTGCCAAAATTCTAGTTAATCGCATGCGACCATTACTAGTGAACCTCATTGATCCTAGCAAAGTGCCTTTGTGCCAAATCGTTCGATTCATGACAACATTCTACTAGCCTATGAGGTCATCAACAAATTCAACAATATGAAAGGAAAGAAATCCTGGGTAGCCCTCAAACTTGATATGGAAAAGGCTTATGACCGAGTTGAGTGGAATTTTCTATTCGAAAAGCCTGCACAAGCTAGGTTTCCATGACCAATGGATTAATTGGATCAACTAATGCGTGACAACGGTGTCCTATTCGGTTATTGTGAATGACGAGGTCTCCGGTTTTTTTCCCTACTAGGGGATTGAGGCAGGGGGACCCGTTATCACTGTATCTTTTTCTTATTTGTATGGAAGAGTTGACAAGGCTACTTCATCAGGAAGCGTCTACGGGCAAAAGTGGACTTGGGGTCAAAACTGCACCCCGTGCAACTAAACTACTATGACTTTTATTTGCAGATGACAGCCTTCTTTTCTGTCAAACAAATCTTGAGACATGTCAGAAGCTTAGAGAGATTCTCGCTTCTTTCTCTAACCATTCAGGCCAACTTATTAATTTTCAAAAATCCGCTCTTTTGTTCTCAAAAAATGCTACCTCCCAAACTAGACGAATTGTTTCCTCCATATTTAATATTAAGCATCATGATAGTTTGGGTAAGTACCTGGGCTGTCTCGTTTTTAAAGGACAGCCAAAAACTGATACGTTTGTTGATCTAGTTAAAAAAACGGCCGCCAAGCTTCAAACATGGAAATCTAGGAACGTTTCTAAGGCAGGCCGAGTAGCACTAATTCAGACAAATCTTGAAACCATGCCTGCACATACCATACAGTGTTTCCGGTTACCGTCTTCAACTAGCAGGAAAATTGATCAGATTAGTCGTAACTTTATCTGGCAGAAATCCGACACACACAAAGGGCTACCAATGGTAGCTTGAGATAAAGTATGTAGGCCAAAATATTTGGAAGGCCTTGGACTTAGAAAGACTGAGGCAGTTAACAGTGCATTTTTGAGTAAGCTAACTTGGAAACTTTTTCATCAAGATCGTCTCTGGACAGAACAAATAGTGGCCAAACATCCTATTGACGAAACTTTCTTTACAGCTAAGCCTCGTCCTACTGACTCGTGGGCATGGAAGTGTATCATGTGGAACCGGTACTAATTCCGTAAAGGACTACGGTGGGTAATTGGTGATGGTACTAACATCAATTTTTGGTTGGACAGCTGGTGTGATAACTGTTGTCTTACAGACCTTATGGGCTTTTCAGATACCACTGCCATTGACACGTCCCTTAAAGTTTCACACTTTATTCTTCCAAATAAGACATGGGATTTAGCTAAACTACAGCAATTGGTTAACTCACATTGCCTTCAGGCAATTTTGACAATACCAATTCCGTCTAACCCCATCCCTGATTCCATCTGTTGGAGTCTTTCTGGTAGTGGCGATTTTTCCACAAAATCTGCTACTTGGGCGGCCTATGGCCTCGATTTGCGGTAATCACCATCATGGGAATTCAACTGGATTTGGAAACTTGACATTGTGCCTAAATTAAAAATCTTCCTATGGCAATTATATCATGTGTCATTACCCACCCGGGGTTATTTGTTGGCTAGGGGATTGGATATTGATCCTCTCTACCCTCATTGTAATACTACAATAGAGGACGATGAGCATCTCTTTCTATGGTGCCCCAATACCCAAGTGATATGGCAATTAGCACATGATCATAACTGGGTCGCAGTCGACGCCACTACCTAGTCTCCCTTAACACTACCGAACTGGCTGTCTTTTATTAAGCAGTCTATAGGTACTACTAAACTGGATAGAATTATTGCACTTATCTGGAGTGTTTGGAAAACCCAGAATAACATAATTTTCTGTGATGAATCTGCTGGTCCGAACGTAACCCTTCTCTGAGCAAAGCGTGCAACTGCAGAATGGCGTATAAGACACAAATTTTCAACCACACTTTTTCCACTCTCATCACCTACCCCAAACCACAGCCGTAAGAAGACCAGGTGGATCTCCTGGACAAATCCTAATGGCGGATTTGTCAAACTCAACTTCGACAGATCCAAGAGTTCATAGGGAGTAGCAGACGGATTCATCATCCGTGATTGAAAAGGAGGCTTCATCCAAGCGGCAGCATTTCACTTAGGAGCAGCCTCAGTCCTAGTCGCCGCCGCCACCGCAATGTGTAATGGGATTCAAGCAGCCGCACAAGCAGGATTCTCAGACATTCAAATTGAAAGAGATAATAGTATCCTTATCCAAGCAGTGCAAGGGAAAATTCATACTCCCTGGGAAATTCAAATGCTAATTCATGATATTACTATTTTTTTAACTAAGTTTACCAATGTAAAAATCAGTCACATTTTTAGGGAGGGAAATATGACAGCCAACTAGCTGGCTAAATTTAGTTTAGCTATTCATTCTACGATTGTATGGTCTATGGTTCCTCATAGGAACATCTGGTGTATCCTTAGGGAGGATAATTTAGGACGAGTCCTTGAGAGCAGGGCGTCCTAAATTGTTTTTCTTACTTTTCTTACAAAAAAATTGCCCGAGAAAATGAGATAATTTAACGAATTATATTTTTATTAAAGTGAAATAGAGTAAGTTGTTCCCCTACAAAACGAAAAAGTGTAGGCTCTTAGAACATTTTTCATATATGACTAAGATTTTTTATTTTGTTCTTTTTTTTATAAATTTAGTGATATCAGGATTGATTACAATAACATAAAATATATGTATAAGTTGCTTTTCAAGAAAAATTATATCGACGTATATGTACACATACATGCATATATGTATATCTACATCCAATTGTAGATCTACGAAACTTGAGCTTAACACTTCTCATACTAACTAGTGGGAAGTGACGAATAAACTATTATCACATATTTGTTTTCAAGTATTAGGATCTAAGAAAAGATCAAGCATGGAATTATACAGCCTCACTCTCCACTAAGGCATTGTTCATTCAATTCATCTTAATTAGAGTATCACGCAATAATAAGAATTTCACTTTAATATACCACTATTATTCCCCTCTTTAGCAGTTTCATAATAACGTAGCTTATTTATTTGCATCATGAAACTTTAATTTCCCTACTGACAGACAAATACTCTACGATGTCCCAAACATTCTCAAGGGGCAAAAAACTAAAGGTTTTTATGATCCATCCTTACGTGACCATCAGCATATTAAGAAAATAGATACGACATGATAAGATAATCTTGACATTTGATTCCTACGAACATAATTGGTTGGGGGGAATACAGGACATGTAATGTTATGGCTCAGACACAAAAGGCCAGGTTATTTTACCACTATAGATATTGACATCAAGTATTACATTGTATAGTAATTAAGATTCGATCTTAAATCTTCCAACTAAAAGATAAAAGTTCATGACATCCAAACTAAAAGTTACTCATAATCAGTACGTATATATTGCATATTTACACTGTATAACGATACGCTTCCCAAGTGGATAGTTATTATTCAGCACGTATTTTTAGATTAATAATAAACCCAAACATAAGTGGCAAGACATCCTCCAAAGTCGTGAGCTAGTGTGAAACTAGCTGGTTAGGTCTGGTTGGATGGCTGACGTTATTCACAATTTGCCGAGAACCAGAAGGTCCACCCTATAAATTTGAAAAAGCACGCAATTTATACCCTAACTCCTGAACGTAGGTTATAGGGCCAGTGGATTAATTACAAGTATTGAGCCGGGCAGTCTGAAAGGTAACTCCTGCACTTCAGCTGTAGCCTGTACTATGCCATACTGTAGAATGGGGCAGATAACTCAGATGTATAATTGCATCCCAACGAAAATTCGCCAAAGATTTCCTGACCACATCTTTGCTTTTACGGCCTTTTGCTTGCATCATCTCAACCCACTCTTCTTTTTGTTTTCACTTCCCCCACCCCCCTTTCTTCTTTTCTTGGCCTTTTCCTTCCCCCCCCCCCCCCCCCGCGGACATGCAGGGAATACAATTAGTTTATCTAAGAACGTTTTAATGTTTATTGTACGGCATAGGATTTTTAAAGGTAATGCTAGGAATTAGAGTAAATTAATAATAAAAATATTAGGATGAATAATTATATTTAAAATTAAGCAACGACAATAAGAATAATAAAGAATACAAAGATTTACGTGGAAATCCAATGCGAGAGAAAAACCACGAACGGCGACGAGCACAAACAATTCACTATGAGAATGAGTGAATACAATGCGATTACAATCACAATGAGTGATTCGATCAAGCAACCAGATTACAATCTCTTTTATAATCTCTCTCAAAACTCTCTCAACCTCTCTCACAAACCTACGATAGTGAAAACAAAATACTCTATAAGTATTTCTTACTGGTGTGGGATTCAGGTATGAGTATTAGAGCATAGGTAAGGCCCTTTATACAGGGTTTAGATATATAAGGATGCAAAATACCCTAGGAGCAACCCTAGCCGCCGAGACGACGAAACCTTAGCAACCCAAACTCCTTGAAGCCCGTTGTGGATCTGCGGAGCTTATTTTGGGCCATTAAACCCAACAGGTAAGTAATCAATTTAAGCAATCATTTTCTTGAAAATTTTTTATAAATTGTTCTCATAGAGAAAAGAATTTGGATCCTTATATAAGACTCCATCCTTTATAGTATATACTGTAAAATGTAAAGAAAATTTATACTGTGAAATATAAAGAAATGTAAAGAAATTATCGTCGCAGACAAAGTTTATACCTTGTCTAGACAAATGACTAATAGTAATATGATTACATGATTGAAGATGAGTGAGCATATTTTGCATCAATGGTTGATTTTCTTCATGGTGCGTTAATATGTCCTCAAAGTGTTATAATTGATATTTTATTGTCTCAATGGATCCTACTTGCATTGCTCTTTTGACTTCATTTATCATTAATATTGCTTTTATTACCAGAACTAATGATACTTTCTAATTGAATGATGTTGTCCAAATATTTTTTTCCTCCCTAAATACGGATTATGAGTTATTGGACTACTATTTAAAATGACTTGGACCGATCAAATTGATCTTGATAAATCCTCCTTGCGGCTTCTTTCATGCCATCTAGTGTATCTTCATTTACTTGATGTTTGAAAGAAGTGAGTCTGACGGTTGCAGGAAGTAGACGTGTGAGTGTGTTTCTAATGCACCAGTACTCACCAAAGACCAACTTAATTTGTTGACAATATTCCTGTATGCATCAGTCTTAGGCTTATTCTATATTGATCTCTGATCTTTACATAATCGGTTAAACTTAAAGACTTAAGGTTTGTATACTCTTTGTTGTGTTATTATTGCTTTTTTCTTTTCCCTTTTGTTTTTTTTTTTTTTCCTGACAAATCTTTCTATGGGTAGAAGAGGATGACCACGTACAAGGATTTTTTTTTTTTTTTTTTTTTTGGGTGGGAGTTTCGACCAAAAAATTTATGGGACCCAAAGATGGAGTCCAGTCAACACTAGTTTATCTTTTATCTTTTAAAATTTTTAAAGCTGGTAAACTTTCCCATTCGTATCTTTTTACTTTCCACCCCTCCGATCTTTTTCTTCTTTTACCCCAGTGAATCCTCATGATATAAGGCTTTATTTGACCCTTAGAAAATTTAACATAACGAAAAGTTGAAGAAAAAAAAGATGTAAAGGAAAAAAAATTAAGGAGAAAGTAAGTTTTTTTTTTTTCTTGGATTGAGAAAAAAATACAAGAATTTGAATGAGAAATTTGAATATTGATGAATTACTTGAATCATGTTGATATCATCTAAACAGTACAACATTAGAGGAAGTCGGAAATTCTTTTAGAAACTTTTTCTAAATTTTTCCCATAATTTTATGAGGAAAATTTTGTTACTTGTTTCTAACAATTTTAATTTCCATCTAATTTTCCTCTATATTTTTTATTTATGATTTTCTCTAAACCAAATACAAGAAAAAAATTACTTTTCTAAATTTTTTTCTTTCCACTAAATTTTTCAAAATTCAAACAGAACATTAAAAAATAGAAAAATCTAGATTTGAATCCATAAATGAGAAATTTTGTTGGATTAAAAATCCACTTTCATTGTCTTATGTGCCAACTTGTTTTTCTAACACAGAAAACCTAAAGAACCGAGGAAAGCTACCCATGATATGTCCGTTTCATATTTTTAGAATGGACCACCTACCTTACATTTGTAACCAATATTCTATGTAGTAATTTACTAATTTATATCTAATGCTACATCTCCATTATTATATTTCCTTTCCCACCAAGCATACGAACTATACACGCAGATAAGATATGACTCATGAGGGAGCAAAAAAGTCACAACAAATATTGATGAACTACCGATTAAACCTGAAATTGTTTCTTCGTAAAAAAAAAGTGACGAGTTATGCGTACTATGTACATGTAAGGTTTTACACAGCGATTAACATATGTGTTTCAGGATGATTCTAATATGCATCTTATATTCTTGGGAGCACATATTTTAAAGAGCCACATTAGCAAATATATATTAAAAAATTAATATATGATAAATATACAGGTGAAAAATACATACAGGTAGGCAATAAGAGCATGTGTTCCTAGGAGCACATGAGAAATTGCCGGATGATTCTTGGTTATGAGAGTTTTGGTATGCAAATTATTATATACAACCGGGAGCTTATGTTCCCGGTCTATGTCAGCGTCACGTTATCATGTCATGTCAACCAATAATTTTTTTTTTTTAAATAGTGGCAGTTTCTTCCCATGGTAACCGAATTTCTTGCCCATTTCTCTGTTTTTTTTTTAAAAATCTGACAGTTTCTTGCTACACTCCCATTGTAAACGTATTTTTAATTGTTTTAAAAAAAATTGGCAGTTTATTGCTAGTTTTCCATGTTTCTCCTAAATGAGACTTATAACTTTTACAGATTTACGTAATATTTTTTTTTCAAATTCTTCTAGTTATACTTTCACTTTCTTCCAATTTTCTATCTAATTAGAATAACGAAATCCTTAGTGAATCGACTTTGAAAACATGCGCTAACTACTTGTTTACAAAACTAGGTTCTCATGGTGAACATTTCTTAATCTTGTAATGAACAAACTGTATTTTTTCATCAGTGACCTATTTACCAAGCTCCATTTGTATGGTGAATAACAATGGGTTAGCCAATGAACAACATGAAGTATTGTAGTGAACGAAGTTGGGTGACACAATGAATATAGACTTGTTCATTGAGTTATCAATAGCTTGTTACCATCCAGTTTAAGTTTGTTCACTTTGTTAATAAGTTGATAAAATAATTAGTCATTTGTTCTTCTTATTGTTGTTGTTCATCCTAGGAAAAAATTAAAGTCTTAAGATTGTTCACTGTAAAATATTCAATTTAGAAAAAGAAAAAATTAATCACTGAGGTCACTCAAGATTGTTCACTAACTATAGTCGGTGTGTTAATTAACTCCTCAAGGTTGTTCACTTTAAAATATTTAGTTCAGGAAAAAAATAATATTACTTATGTTACTCAAGATTGTTCACTAACCAAAGAAAGTGTGGTTATTAAGTCACTCAAGTTTGTTCAGTATAAAACATTTATTTTATTTATTGAATTACTATGGTTGTTCATTGTGAAAATTTAATTTGTTTATTATTTAGAAAGAGAAGAAGAGAATATGAGGAAAGAAGCAAATGAGAGAGAAGGTGAGCAGGGTGGGGTGGGAGAAGAGAGAGAATGTGAAGGGGGGGGAGGAGAGAGAGTGGAAGGAGATATATGCAACTGTTTTTATTTTTGTTAATTTTTTAATTATATAAATGACTTGGATATATCATACTGATGTGGCAATGACTCTCATGTGTATAATATACATATTATATTTTGATATTTTACATTAGTCTTATTAATTTACCGTAACTTAACTGAAAAGATTTTCAATTTTTAAAAAGCTAACTAAAAAGATTTTCAATTTTAAAAAAGCTAAAGTAAGATTTTAAGCGAGGGTGAATAGTGCGAGATTAAGCTGCCAATAGACATTTGGGGGCTTGAAAATGGTTAAATAATTTGGTAGAGCGATATTGTCAATTGGGACGTGGCTCATCTAACTAAGAAAATATAGTTAAAAAAAAGCAAATAAATTTCTTAAATCATATAAACAAAAATTGTACACTCTACATGAATGAAAAAAAAAAGACGTGAAAAATATTAAACTAAAAGGAATTCAATAAACCCAAAATAACAAGAAATTCAAGAAACCCAAATAACATGTTTTGTCCAAAAAGTTGGCAAAACTTAGAAAAAACTCCATTGTTATCATTACTATTCATATCTTTTTTTTAATAGGAATATTACTATTCATATCTTATATGAATAACAAGACTTTATTAATAAAATTAGAGGCACTTATAAATTGTTCCGTTCGTTTTAAAAAGATGAACCCATTTATGTTTTATAATATCTAATGTAACATTTTAACCATTGATTTTTACCAATGTGTATTAGTGAAAGATATAAAATTATGTTCTGATGAAGGTATTTTGTTACAATAATTCTAACGGTAGTAGTCTCATAGTATAGAACATTGTATAATTGGGCATATTAATGGTAAAAGTTTACAAATTTTGACCTCAAAAAGCTAAATGGACCTATTTCATTATTTTTTAAGGACAAAGGGCGTACAATAATTCTACCAATTTTGTCCAACATACTTGGATATGTTAAAAATTTTATAAAAAAGGTCTAAATCTTCTTAGTCGAATTTTTGAAAAATTTAGACGACTTCTTTTCAATTTCTTTAATACTCATATTTCTTTTCTTCCACATGCATGCAATTTATTTCGGTGCCATGTAACTTAATCCAACACTATCAAAATTCTTCCTAACTTCTTTTAGGTCCTTAATTATAATGTCATCTAGTTTATTTAGCTTCTTTAAGCCCCTTGTGGTGCTGTGTAACAAGAGAAATTCGAATTATTTTCGCACTTCCAATTCCCTTAGGGTTGGTACCATTCAAGTTCATTTTGACACTATTTAATCGGTTTTACATTAGTTAAGTACCTTATTTTCAAGAGTTTTTAGACATTAATAACATCACGTTTGGAATTATTGGACGAAAATAATCCAACTTTTAAATTTGATATCCAACATGCCATTTTTTGGGTATTTATTTCTAACATACTAATATACCAACTATTTGCCTCGTCAATATGACGATGTACAAACTTTATTTATGAATTATGATCATATTTGAATGGTAGGTTTTCACTCACTTTTTCAATACCCGTGACTCATCGCTTCCGAAATGGTGGTAGTATCTATTTTATCTATGGCGCAGTCAAATTGTAGACATTTTTATTAGCCAATTTGAGAAGTGATGATGCAAATCGTCTATTTTCTTTTTCGTATCTAATAACATTAGTCACATATGATAAGTAAGACGCGTGAAAAAATATTACTGGCTTGAAATTGATCCATATATATATATATATGTATTCAAATAAATGTACGTAAAAATGGGATGTTAAGTATTTATCTTAAGTCGTATTATTTTTGTCTAAACCTCTAACGATGAAATTATCAACATCAAAAATCTTAAATAATGAAATTCCAGTCTAAAATAAAAGAGAATGAACCTCATATCCGTTTCTCTAAAATAAAAAGGACAAACATGAAAAATTGCCGATTCTGCACAAGACTTTAGAGCATGCAGCATCTCCCCTCTAAAACCCAGGGCCTAAAACCCTCATACATCTGAGATCCTAATACGAAAGCATAATCTAAAGCTTACCCTCTTTCCTCACCTTTCTCATCACATTAGCAAAGACTCTGTCCCTGAATCTGGGCAAAAAAGCAAACTGCTTTTTCCTCTTTATGAAAAATGGTTTCAGAAAGAACAGAAGTTTGAACAGAGAGAAAGCGAGCAAAGAGTGAGAGAATCCCGCTATAATTGTTGATCGTGATGATTGCAGTGAGTCAGGTAATTATTCAGGCCATGAGTCGAGGATAAAAGCAGGGCATCAACTTTAGAGAGAGAAAGCTAGAGAGAGAGAGATATTTACATGGGTCCCATGGAGCCTGCAAATGAAATAAGTAGGGCACTGCGCAAAAGCAATGTTTTCCCCTCCTTCTGTCTCTAATTCCTTCATGTCCATTGGATTTTCACCGGTGTATTTGTTAGAAAATTAAAGCAACTAATAGTGAAAATAACATGATGAAATAGATATTTAGAAATAGTTAAAGAACGATAATAAGAACAAAACGACACACAAGATTTACGTGAAAATCTAATGCGGGAAAAAAAAACCGACGGATGGCGACAAGCACAATCAATCCACTATATGAGCAGAGAGAGTACAAAACGATCGCAATCATAACAAGTGATTTGATCTAATAGCAGAATTACAACCTCTCTTGTAATCTCTCTCAAATTCTCTCTACCTCTCAATGTGTTTAGGGATTCAGGGATTCAGGAGTTCAAGAGTTATTTTTAGGTCCTAGATAAAGCCTCTATATATAGGGTCTAGAAGTTCAGGGTTTTACCCCTAGAAGAAAACCCTAGCAGCCAAGAAGACTGCACGTCAACGTAAAACCCTAGCCGCCAGAAAAGAGGCCGCGCCAGAACAGAGCACGACACGACCGTGCCACGTGGCACGGTCACACCGTGCCATGGTGGCACGCAAGTTCTGTTTTTCTGCCTTCCTTCGACGCTCCGCTCCTTCGCCCTGAGACGTCCGTGTCGTCTAGCACGGTCCGACCGTGCCAATTCTTGGATTTTGAGCCGCGAAACTCAACAATCTCCACCTTGGACTGAAATCTCTAATCACCAACTCTCGAACACTATCATCGCACCCCCGAAGAGTGACGCCCCCCAAGGGGCAATGCCCCCAAGGGCGCTCAAATACCGTGAATGCCAACTAAGTCCAAGCATTGCTTGAACTTAGCTCTGGGAGATGATTTATATGAACCTTCTTTCATATAACCTGTCGTAGTAGATGCCTGCAAGACATAGAGGCTTCCATGCTTCAAACCCTTCAGTAGAATCCGACTACCCTTCGAGATCTTCAGAACTCGACCTTCACCTGAATATTTGCACCCCTTAGATTCAAGGGTGCCTAAAGAGATGAGGTTACGCTTCAAGTCAGGAACATGACGAATATTCGATAAAGTCCTGACAGCACCATCATAGGTCTTGATTTTAACAGTACCAATTCCAGTTACTTTAGATTGGGCATTATTGCCCATGTGAGCAGCAGTTGAGTCAACTGGATCATAGGTTGAAAACCACACCTTATGAGGACACATATGATAGGTACACCCAGAATCAACAATCCAATCAAAATCGCTCCCCCTTTCAGTAGAGGTAGCAAACAAAACATCACCATCAGAATCAGATTCAGCAAACGAAATTTCAGCAGGCTCATGAAAATTATCTTTTTCTTTCTTCCTCTTCTTTTGCAGTTGTCAACAGTTGGCAACAATGTGACCCAATTTACCACAATAATTGCAGGTTTTACCAGCGGGAGGATTTTTAGACTTAGAACGGTTCTTACTCTTATTATCTTTCTCCTTTTCAGTTTTTTTACCCCTTACTACTAATCCCTCAGCAGAATCAGCATGAATGTCAAGATCAAACTTCTTCTTAGACAACAGGTTTGACTTAACATCCTCAAACGATATAGCATTAGAATTACTATATAGCATAATCTCTTTAAAGTGTTTATAAGAAGAGGATAGCGACACAACAAGCAAAATAACCTTATCCCCATCCTCAATTTTCACATCCAGACTCTCCAAATTAACAAGAATAGAGTTAAACTCATTCAGATGTTTTTGAACAGGGGTACCTTCAGCCATACGAAAGGTGTATAACCTTTCTTTCAAACGGATCTTGTTGGCGAAACTCTTCGTCATGTAGAGTTCCTCCAGCCGAACCCAAAGATGCACTGCAGTTGTCTTATCAAGCACCTCTCACAAGACATGTGGTGCCAAGCACAACTGTGTGGCAGAAAGTGCCTTCAACTCCACTTCCTCCCATTCCTCGTCCGTCAACGATCCACGCCTCTTCTTTTGGTCTGCTGCTCATTGTTTATTAGTTATCTTCTTGGGTTTCGTATAAGGTCCTGAAAGAACCTTCCACAACCCATGCTGGATGAGAACTGCTCTCATTTGCACTTTTCAGAGATTAAAACTAATCTCTCCATCAAATTTCTGAATATCAACCTTCATAATTGAAGATATCCTAAACCAAAACTCTAATACCACTTGTTAGGAAATTAGAGTAACTAATAGCGGAAGTAATAGGGTGAAACAAATATTCAGAAATAGTTAAAGAACGATAACAAGAACAAAAACAACGACACACAAGATTTACGTGGAAACCCAATGCGGGGAAAAAAAACCACGGACAGCGACGAGCACAATCAATCCACTATATGAGTAGGGAGAGTACAAAATAATCACAATCATAACAAGTGATTTGATCTAATAGCAGAATTATAACCTCTCTTGTAATCTCTCTCAAAATCTCTCTACCTCTCAATGTGTTTAGGGATTCAGGGATTTAGGAGTTCAGGAGTTATTTTTAGGTCCTACACAAAGCCTCTATATATAGGGTCTAGAAGTTCAGGGTTTTATCCCTAGAAGAGAACCCTAGCTGCCAAGAAGACTGTACGTCAACGCAAAACCCTAGCCGCCAGAAAAGAGACCGTGCCAGAACAGAGCACGACACGACCGTGCCACGTGGCACAGTCACACTTTGCCATGGTGGCACGACCGTGCCACATGGCACGGCACGCTAGTGCTGTTTTTCTGCCTTTTTTTGACGCTCTGTTTCTTTGCTCTGACACGTCCGTGTCGTCTAACACGGTCCCACCGTGCCAATTCTTGAATTTTGGGCTGCAAAACCAAACAGTATTTGTGTTGTTGACTTCTTGTGTATGTGGTGTTGTGTGTGGGGGGGGGGTTTATCTTGTGCCTTCTATCCTTATTCATGGGATCATCCTCTGCTCTCCTCGCAAAGTCCTGAAACCTTTTTCTTTTGGGTAGGGGTTGTGGTGGGGGTGGGGGTAGAGGACTTTGTCCTTGCATAAATTGGTTTAAGAAAAATTTATCAAATGGTGTTGTTTAAAATAAAACTTATTAATTTGTGGCCTTGTTTACCTAAAGTTGTTGTTTTTGTCTGGAAGAGCTTTTGACGGAACCATATTATGTTCACCCGTAATTACTGCATTGTCCTTAATGAAGTCTTTGCAATTGGGAGGAGCTTAACTGAACAAGTTGCTGGGGTCTCTTAGTTTGTCAAAGAAGACTCCCAAAATGAAGGACTCTTAACCATTTCTGAGCTTTTACAAATCGGTAATGGCAGGTCAAGAAGTGGGTGAGGGTGGGTTGTAAACTTAAGACAGGGAAGGGATGTTGTATTGGTGTACCAAACATGTCATTTTTGCAAATGATCGAAAAGGAATGAGGGGATTCAGGGAGGATTAAGGTTTGGGAAAGGGTCGTGTAATTGAATGAAAGTAGACTGTAGAAGCTATTAAGGGAAGTGGAGGGCGAGCACTGTGCATGTGGTGTGGTTGCTGAGCTGTGGATTACTTCTTGTTTGCATTGTATATACGTATGCGAGTTAAATGATTATGTAATTTGTGTGCATGAATTTCATTTTTGAACTGAGAAATGTGGAGATTTTGGGGGTTTGTATTGTTGTTGTAGAAGGGTGGCATTAATGTAAGATTAGAGTGTGGGTGTTGACGTTGGAGATGCGGGGTTTGTTTAGTTGTGGTTAGTTAGGGCTTAGGTTGAATTTATGTTTGTAATTGCAGTTGTAGTGTGATTGTGTTAAGTCTGTGATGCATGTGCTTCGAGATTGCTTGTTTGATATCCATATGCTCATTTGTACTGGTTAACCGGGATATCTGTATTAAATAACCCGGGTTAGCAATTGGATGAGTTATGGTTGTAAATGTAGTTTGGCGTTCTACTATGTAGTAATGTTTGTAAAATACTTGTAATTGCTATCGACAAGTATAATATAGTTAGTTGGTGATTGTATTAATATCGTCATTTGCAGTGGTTAACCCATAAATGCGTATTGAATAACCTATAATATAGTTGTGGTTAACTCGGATATCTGTATCGAATAACCCGAGTTAACCATTGGACGAGTTGTAGTTGTAAATGTAGTATGAGGTTCTGCTCTGTAGTAATAGATGTGTTTTAGAGAATGCTTGTAATTGCTGTGGACAATTATAGTTAGTCCGTGATGATATTAATATCTTCTTTTGCAGTGGATAGCCCGTAAATGCGTATTGAATAACCAAGGATATAGTAGTGGTTAACCTGAATATCTGTATTGAAACTCAGATTAACCGTTAGACGAGTTGTGGCTGTAAATGTCATATGGGGTTCTACTTTGTAGTAATAAATGTGCTTGTAAAATGCTTGTAATTGCTATAGACATGTATTATATAGTTAGTTGGTGATGGTGTTAGATATCGTCATTTATAGTGGGTAACTCGTAAATGGGTATTGAATAACACAAGATAATCGTGAACATATAGTGTGTTGTCTTAGAGTAATTGCAGAGTTAGTGTTGCATGTAATAGATGTGTTTATTATAACCCAGGTTAGTGCTGTATGAGGAGCTAAAATAAGATTTGTTAGGGTGTGAAGGTGGTGTATATTTAGTGTGTGGAATTGGTGCTGACAAACATGTGTGCATTTGCAGGTGATTGTTAGTATAAAGCATAATGGAAGAGCAAAATGCCACTGTAGGCAGTTGTTGTGCTAGGGAGATGACTTTATATGTATGACGGGAAGGTTTTTTAGAGGAAGGTGGGGGGAGGAAGTTACGTTACAATGGGGAGAGGGAAGACTATGTGGGCGAAGGTGATTATTAGTGTTGCATATAATGAGTGTTTAACATGGGTTACAGAATTTCTATTTTTGGGATGCTCACATTATGCAAACAATTGACATGCCTATTGTTTACCTTATACACAATTACATATTCTGGAATATTAATGCTCAGCAAAATCAACTTACATATCTGTTTAATGTTCACCATGGGGGACACAATTTTCAGTTAAATATTTTAGGAACACAATTCACATACCTATTCAGTGTCTGTCATTAGATATACAATTGCAATTTATGGGATACATTATGGACATAATTTAGTATTTACCGTGGGATATACAATTGCATCTTCTGGGATACTACTATTTACAAAAATTAATTCACATACATATTCAGCATTTACCCTAAGATATACAATTTCATCTACTAGGATACTGCTATATAGGAAAGTTAATTCCCATACCTATTTAGTGTTTACCCTGGAACTTACAATTGGCATTTATGGGATATATTTGCAAACACAATTCACATACCCAGTTACTGTTTACCATGGGATATACAACTGTAATTTCTGGGATACTCACGTTTCAAAAACCATTCACATACACCTAGCGAGTATTTCGCTCGGGATATATAATTACAATTTCTAGAAAACTCACATTATGTATACCAATTTACAACCATATTCACTATTTAACCCATATTACACAATTGTAATTTCTTGGATACACAGGGCACAACAATTTGCAAAAACTATTTACTCTCCTCAAATCATAAACCATGCATAACTTTAATTCAACAACACTACACTATAACAACCAGCAAATTACACAAATTACACCATAGTTGACCCCTTACTTTTACTACCTTACCACTACCGACATTCATTCACTGTGTACAACTTAGGTTATCCACTACCTAATTTTGAGATACTGTAAGTATCCACACTACTTACAACCTACTGAATGCATGTTTCCCCCCAAAATGTCAACATTTTCTACTACAACTATAACTCATCTTCCCAAACTTTCATATTTAGAAACCAACAACACTATACATCATTCACTCCAACATACACCACAATCCCTCTCCTCACCTACCATTCATCAATCCAAACTAAAATTCAACATCTTTTCTCACATATTACAACAACAACAAAATTACACACAATTGAACGAACAAAATCCTTACTTTTGAGATCTGAAGACCAACTCAGACGAACTCTACAGCGCCTTACCAATTGAGCAGTATCTATCCACAACGGCACGCTCCTTGCTTCTTTTCCGCTATCGAGATCAATGGCTTCCACTCCCTCGATGTCCTCTTCAACCACGCCCTTTGCCTCAATATTCATACGGCGGTTTCTTCAGTTTCAATTTCCCCCCTCACGCTCTCATCCAACCTCTTCGACTTTTTAAAAGATATGAAAGAATTTGGGGAAGGGCATCTACTGGTACATTCATTTAATTATTCCCCTCTGGAAAAAGATATGAAGGAATTTGGGGACGGGCAGATCTGACACATTAATTTATCTCTCTCTTCTTATACTGACACGTCAAAAAACACCAGGCGCTGTTACTAGACAAAAATAACACTTGGGTCCGTGAATTGATAAGTGTTATTCTAAATAACACTATTTGATAAATTTTCATATTAATTTCCCTTCTCCTCCAAAAGCATTAGGGCCCCACTACTAGGCAAAAAAAACACTTTCTACGTTGAAGTGATAAGTGTTATTTTATAAACAACACCATTTGATAAATTTTCCTGTCTGAAGTCGATTTGCTTTCTTTTGGTACACTATTGTTTTTAAAGTCTCTTGCTTGTTAGAATAGTTCTGTTTTTCCCCTACCAAAAAAAAAAAGAAAAAAGCTCTGGTCATTCTGTTTGTCGCACTTTATTGTGAGAAAGAGGAAGTGGGGAATCCCAATCACCTGTTCACTTCACTGTTCAAGTAAGGGCCTAGGAACCCACTTCATCATCTGTTAAAAAAAAGGAAATCTTTTTAACCTACTCCTTTTCATGATTTGTTTTGTGGGTTTGAGAAAGGTGGGCAATTGGAATGATACTCAGTTACTCTATTTTTTGGAGAAAAAAAGGGGTTTGTGTTGAAGGGAAAACTGTTTCTTTAGGCTATCACTCTACAGTGTTCGGGGGAAAAGGAAAACCAATGATTTCTTGTTTTGGGTTTTGCTGAGGAAAACACATTCGGGGGGTTTCTACTTATGAACATTTTAAAAAGCAATTCATCCCCATTTCACTTTCATTCCCTTCATTTCAAGCCTATTGCACATTTCTGAAGTTCTGATTTGTTGGAAATCAATGAGTCCTGGGTTAGAAACTTAGAATATTCTTGACATCCTCATTATTCCTTTTTTATTGCTGTGTGGGAAGTAGCAAAGGGATTTTTTTAATTGCTGATGAAGGGAAGCAACGGTTAGTTCTTTTCTTTATGTAATCTCCCTACTTTTAATGTTCAATGATTTCATGCTACTTTTCCGAATAAATTCTCATACATTTTGTTATAAAGTCCCTATCATGAAGTTCAGTGTATTTTGTTAAATCTATGAACCCAACTTTCTTAGGAGCTCCTCTGTTATAGATTTGCTTTTTCCCTTGTATATTAACTTAATTCTGCTTTTTCCCCCCCACCCTTTTAGTGACATCTTAGCATACTATTTCCTAGAATAGATGACCCGTTTCCAATTTGTAGCTTCATTTCTTAATGAATGTGGTTTGACATGTTTTGGACCCTATTTTAGAGTTAAAATTTGCTGTTTCTGAGCTTGAAGATATTAGTAACTTAAAATTCAAAGAAGCGCAGTGCAAGCTTTAACTGTTGCTATCAAACTAGATGCTGATGCTTGAATAATTTCTTTTCATGTATTCATTGGCTATTTGGATTTAGCCCTTTGGGTTTGTTGAGCTAAGATTGTGCATATAAGATCATACAAGGTAGAAGCCCCATGTAGTTTGTCTTTTCGATCTAAACATGACCAACAACCACCACTCAGTGTGGATCCTGCTGAAGTGGGATTTGTAATTGTTGTTTGTGTTGGTCAGGCAGGTCAGCTTTACTGCCTCTGGTAGGGATGGACTGGATAACCAAGTTTGGTCCCTTTCTTCTCTGAACTATTGTTGCAAATTTAGGTTGATGTTGGGGTCTAAATGTGTGGTAATGTTCTGATGAAGCCACTTTTGCTTCCTGTAAATGTTCAGTTGTGCGAAATTGAGTGAAGTTATCTTGCTGTTCTATTAGTTGAAAGTTTGAACCATGTTTAGCAGTCTTGATGCCATACATTCATGGTTTAATGCACATGGTTGTGCATTGAATTAATATACAGTTCAGAAGATATTTAGTATGGAAGTTGTGGAAGAGGAGGGCGGGAGGGTCTTCGTGCTTTGATGTGATATACGCAAATGAAATAGTTTCAGAAAATCTGCCCCGTAATTGTATATTAGAAGCCTATGCCCTATTTAATTTAATTTTATTTTACTTGTCCATGTGTTTGCACATGTGTGTGCGTGTCTTCATACATATATTGTCTATGTTTTCTCTCTTTAAGGAGGCTTCCGTTTTACTAGGGGATGAGGTCTAAGCATAGGTCTCTAGCTTTATTACGCTTAGGATTTCAAGTTGTTGGTCATGATATGGCAAGTAGGGTTGGTAAATGAGTGTCACAGATCCATCATATACCTACAGTTGGCATTGTGCTGAACTTATGATTTCAAGTTTTTGGGCATATTTGGGGATAATGTGACATCATGGATGAGGGAACATTTTCCTTTGTATTCAAATGATGTGGCCTGAAGGTTTATGTGGACTATGGGGTGACTTTGACGATACACACACACACACACACACACACACACACACACATATATATATATATATATATACATATATATATATAGAAGTGTTCTGTGTTGAGAAATGTCCCCTTTTCCCAAACATGCTTTCCTAGGAAGCATGTTTTGCAAGAGGTATACTCCTGGGATGTGTCTTTCTTGAGTGTCTCTCTGAGGTATCTTTTTCCCAAAGGACATATCTCTTTAATTATTCTTTGTCAGTACAGGATGAAATTTCGGAGTTAACTCTTATTGGTTTTTGAAAAGGCTAGGGTTTACGCCCATGGCTCATATAAGAGCTAGTGAAACAAAGTATTTTGAGAAATCATCATGTAGAATGCTTACGGTGTTTCTAACAGATGTTTAGATTTGTTCATGTGTCTTGAAGTGATAAAGGTATCTCAATATCTGTTAAAGTTTCCCTACATTCTTATGTGTAGATTTCCTTATGTAATGTTAAAATGTCTGAGTTATTGTGGGATAACTTCTACAAGGGTCTGTTTTATCACATACTGTGGAGTTTCACAATTGCAAATGCCTGAAAAGTGATCCAGTATCTTCAGAAATTGCACTTCATCTTGCATTGTCAGCCTTTTACATGCCTTACCTGCCCTAACTAGCAAGTAGAAGCCTTTTAAGAGGCATTATGATCATGGTAAGGGTATAACTGTTTTGTAGTGACATTATCTTAAATTGTTGTAGCAGTCAGCTAATTTATAGCGATTCCCAGGTCTATGTTTCTGAAGTGAGTCTATGTGCAACTGCTAATTGATTGAGCTTATCATTATTCTAAAGATTGATGGGATGTGATTTCCTTGTTAGTGTGGAGGGCGCAACTTTTTCTTGGTAGGTTTTCGTGAGTGATCTCAAATATTTGGCAAAAGACTATGGAGAGTGAACTACACATGCAATCAGATCTTTCCAACCGTATGCCTGTAGTCAATGATGGAATTCCTCCTCAAATGTTATCAGAATCCCTCCTGTGCCCATCTTTCTCTCAACGTGGCACCCAAAATGAGAATATGATCGGACTTCCAGTGCTTTCATCATTCCAAGGGGAGCCCTTCAAAAATCTTCATGCTAATAGAACTGTTAGCTATGATGGATTGCTCAATAGGGGCAACTCAAATTTTCATGAGCTTTGCTTGGGAGGTTCGTCCCTTCCTTCTGGTTCGCTCGGTTCCATCTTAGCCACCAGGAACAGCCTTAACACTGACTTGATCAGTTCAGTAGTACTATTGCAGCAAGAGGTACCTTCAGAATCTCTAAGAGAAGTGTTCTCGAGCAACTGCTCCTATGCCTCTAGTTCTTCGGTTCCAACCCGTATAAACTGTGGTTATGATAGCTTCCTTGGTGAAGCAAATGGCAAATGGGACCAGAACAGATTCTTGATGCAGCCAGATTTGAGCTGGAGAGCATCAACATCTGGGTTGGAGCCCATACGAAGCAATGAGAATGAAGATGGGAATCACTGGGTGCTGTCAAATTCTGCTAATGTCTGCTCAAGTCTTCCTTACGGAATACCTATGGCACATAACGAACTCTCTCTAAGTCTTGCAACTTGTGAGGCTTCTCTTTCGTGTTCAGCGAGCGTTCAGGGCTGCTGTTCTGACATGAGTTGCTCGAGCGTAATCTGTAATTCTCAGTCTCAAGCAAGACTAGGTTCAGACCGGGGTTCTCAGGGCAACAGGGAGGTATCTCTTGAGTTTGCTTCAAATAGTAGGTGTCCCCAGTTTTCACACGAAATGATATCTGGGTCAAAATATCTCACTGCCCTTCAGCAAATTCTTTCGGAACTGGCATGCTATTCATTTGAAGGTATAGAACAGACGAGCTGTTCCACTGGATTGGTGGGCTCTAGCTCGAACAGCCTGGTCTCTTCAAAACAATTTAATTATTCCCGGATTTCATTCAAGGGAGCCAGTGAGTTTTCTGGTGATGATGAATCATTTGAGGCTCCTGCAGAAAGTTCAAATCGAAGACAAGAAGTTGACGCGAAGAAGTCACAGTTGTTGAGTTTACTTGAATTGGTATGTAATCTATGTTGGGTATTTCTTATCATCCTGCCTGTGGTTGATGTATAAATTTGTGAAACTCTCCAAGAAACTATAGGGCAGTTATGGAACTGACACTGGGTGTGATATTGCTCAGGAACCATGTTTAGATAGGTTTCAGTTGAGATGACCTCATGCTAGGCATATGGTAAGAGCATCTTAAGCTAGGTTTGATGAGACCATCCCATCCACGGTAGGTGGTGAGACAGACACATGAGAAATTTAGGAGTAACTTTTATTTGGATGTTAAAATTGACCCCAAATGATTTACTAAAACCCCCATGTCTATAGTTCACTTGAGCTGAGGTAGTAGTGACCCTGATGTCGATCCCACAATCTCTTATTGAGTGAGACAATCTCAACCAAGAATTCACATTTTCTTTATCATCAGTCTGAGACTAGAAGATGCTCAGAAAAGTCCTGTAGTTACTAATAAAAGATGGAAACTACAATGCTATAGTTTTTCGTGTTTGGCACTCATGATCGCACCTAGTATGAATCCTACCACTGCCATGAATGAGATCTGGGCAAATCTACATGAAATGTAGCCTGACCCTGTTTAAAAGTGTTTTTTTTTGGGAAAGAATTTTTCTTTTGTTGCTGTTCTCTATGTTGTGGTTGGTGGTGATGTTTTTGACATATTATACAATTTATACGCAATTCGAGAATGCCTATGTGTACTGACAGTAACGATGTTGGGTTATTATAATTAAGGATGTGTTAATGAAATATAGTTTACATGCTAGGGTTAATCCTTAGATCATCCTTCTGAAGTAAACGCAGCTGATGTTGTCTAAGTGATCTACCTTCATGGGACTGGAATCACTGGATCTCCCCATGAATTGCAAACTGATGTTATATCAAGTCAATGCATTACAATTTACAAACTGATATTATTACTTCCTCCCTGAAGTTTAAAATCAACACACTTATTGCCCAATGTGGGAACCGGCAGAGTGCAAACACTTTCAGAAAAATTGTGAAAATACTTTGATGAAACTTTATGCTTATGGGAGTAAACTAATGACCCACTGATCCCGCTCTGTGTCCCCCAATCTTTCTAATCCCATGGTTTAGAAGCTCGACCACTTACCCCTCTCCCCATACACATGTGCATCCATAGATGCTTGCTGAGTTTAGAACCTCCCAAGTTTTTGAATTCTGTGCAATTCTCTAACACAAAAGGGCATAAAGAGTATTCATATTTGTATTTTGCAGGTGGATGATTGCTATACACGATGCTTGGATGAGATACACACAGTAATATCTGCTTTCCATGCTGCAGCTGAGCTGGACCCTCGAGTGCATCCTTGTTTCGCTCTTCAAACAGTCTCTTTCTACTATAAAAACTTGAGAGAGAAAATCAGCAATGAAATCCTTGTAATGGGAATGGATAACGGAAGTACGAAAGGCAACATGAAGTCTTTTGAGAAAGCCTTCATTCAAAAGCAGTGGACTCTCCAACAGTTAAAGCGAAAGGATCAACAATTGTGGAGACCACAGAGAGGCTTGCCAGAAAGATCTGTTTCAGTTTTACGAGCATGGATGTTTGAAAACTTCCTGCACCCGTAAGTTTTTTGCCGTCCATTTATGCTCAGATTGAACTTGGCTTATTTTGCCTTCTGTCCTGAGCCAAGTTTTTGGCTTTTGCCCCAAGTTTAAGTAACTTTATTGGTGAATATCCAGCTCTATGCAATACTAGCATGGGAACTGTGGCACCTCAGAGCCCCTCTCACTTACTCGCTTTTTTCATTTAATTCTCTTGGAATACTTTGGATTTGGATTTTGCAATACATTGAAATGTAAGACAGAGGTGTACTCTGACATTATTGTCTGCCTGGAAATTTTCCTGTCTGAAATTTCCAGTGGAGATGAAATGAACAGAGCCATTATAGGGACTGGGATGCCTTGCAAAGACCTCTGTATATCCTGTAAGCTCGGCTGTCACTATATTTTAATTAAAAATTATATTATACGAGGTTTTCTTATGATCCCAACTCCCAAGGGCAATTACATAGATTAGGTTTAAGTGCAATAATAAGTCTTCTGCACACTTTCCTGATTTGTTTTTGATAATTTGATGCCCTATCTGATTGAGCCTCGTACGTGCAAGCAGACTGTAGTTCGAACCCAAGTTCATCACCATGTTTTATACATTGACTTGGGGTATATGTAGTTAATGAAACAAGCCCTGTAGAGCACATGTTGCTGCTTTTTGGGATATCATATAGAAAAAACATGGACAGTTGGATCTTTCAAAGTAGAAAATGCATCTTGATGGTGCCTGAATGTTTTTTACCCTTCCGCTTGTAATTGATTTCAGGTATCCTAAGGATGCCGAGAAGCATTTGCTTGCAATTAAAAGTGGGTTGACGAGGAGCCAGGTAACACTGTGAACCATCCTGATGAGCTGACATCATAAGCCATAACCATGCATGTGATACGTGTTTTTGTTAAATTTTTAGTGAACAGACAGGGTACACAGTTGAGAAGGATTTGCGTTCTTTCCCTGGCCCCCGGACGCATTTTGAGTCTTAGATGAAGTTGCATACTTGCATTAATCCACCTGAGCAAAAGTGGAAAATTCAGCTAATTTTAGGCTTGGATCATTCTTATGCTAATTATGATTCTTCGAGAAAACCTGTAAGATACAGTCAATATTCGCTAGATGAACTTCTACGAACTCTATTTCCATGGCATGGCATGCTAGACCACACATTTTATAATTGGTGAATACTAAGCAAACGTCCATTCATGATAACTCTAGTTTTGGTGTGAATGCAACAGGTTTCAAACTGGTTTATAAATGCCCGAGTTCGTCTCTGGAAGCCTCTGGTTGAGGAAATGTGTGCTGAACTGAACCGAAGAAAAGGAGTTCACCAAAACGACGAGGTAACCAACGACAGCAACACTCGTAGAAGCCACGTAAGCATCTACGACTACAACCAAAGATTCAACACCTGAATCCCAAGCCTAAGTCACGTAGGTTATATAGCTGTTGCCTAGAAAAAATATTGTAACTGTACATAAAAAGTTTGCTTATTCGAGGCCTGACCCTTGTGGGTGCTACTATTTTGCTGGCTCCCATGGGAATCTGTGGGTTGATTGTAGCATGTGGATGGATCTATAATTAGTGATTCGGTTGGTTGGAATAGTGCCTTGTTCAGTTGAAGTTGCCTAAATTTATTTGTTGCTTGTGAAAATGCATACAATGTTTGTGACGAGTAGCTAAAAATTGAAGATCTTTCGAGATGCCCCTTTTTTTTTTTTTTTTATGGGTAAGTTTGCTACGTATCTACTGAGGTTCTTATCGTTGCTTTTTTTTTTTTTTTTAATGGGTAAGTTTGCTACGTGTCTACTGGGGTTCTTGTCGTTGGGAAGACTCGGTGGATCAAGAGGCCTGGGGAGAAACATGCCATACCCAAGGGCCCAATGCGATCAGCGACTAACAAGGCGGCTTCTTAATGACAATAATTAACATTTATGTAATACTCTAACCAAAAATAAAATAAAAATTATGTAATAGTAGTATTGGGTATAATGGTTAGCATTTATTGAACCTTGTCAACAAATTAAATATTGTGTTTCGGTCCCTTTGTATTTTTCGAATCTAACATTCTGACTATGCTCACTTTATAATTTGGGTGCTCTTGTTTTTTTTTTTTGTTTTTTTTTTGGGTCTTTTCGGGTGTTTTCTTTTTTCCCTGAATTTAGGCAACAATGAGTGTATGTGGATTGTTGCAAGACACTCTTAAATATCTTGCCTCATAAATTAACATGTTCTATAATTTAAAATTACCAAATTTTGAATGATTACACTTAATTATAAATTGCTAAGCTTAAATATTCGTCGGTTACGCCGACGAAATATTAAGTGACTCCCTAATCTAATCAACCTCATCCATGAGGGCATCTGATACACGTATTTTAGAAATATGATAAATTACGGATAAAAAGATAATTTTGCACAATTTATAAGTTGTAATATGCTTTCACTATTCTATTATACTATTTTTTAATTTAAAAATATTATAATATAATTTTTAAACAAGACATTTAAAAAAAAACATTTATCATTTGGCTTTAGTGAATTGATGCTCACTGTCCTCCATTCTTTTTTAAAAAGAAATCCAAATAAATTGATCTCCTTCCATGATATCCCATTATCCTATAGAGTGCAAGTCTTTGGGACCAATAACACTTGAATCAGTAAAATTGCTACAACAACTACAGAAGTGGTGGATTAGGCAGAACAGAAACAACCACAAAATGAGCCCTGTGACTCATCAAGCATACATGCATTTAAAAAGAAAAATCAAACATGGCTACTGCTACTTGTTGGAATATTCTCCCTTAATTTGTAGTAGTTTTTCCCCTCCATAACCAAATTCGATCCGAGACTTCGGTTTTTTTTTTTAAAAAATTTTTTTCACAATGTTGGGTTTTGGCCCAATTTTGCACTCCATGGCCTATGGTGGACGACAGCTGTTTAGCAAGTATGGTTAGAATTTTTCGCGGGTTTTTTGTTCATTTTACCCCTTTATAAAGGGCACGCCTTCTACATTCTCAACACACCAACGAAATACCATTTGAGTATTCAGTTCCACTTTCCTAGATTTGTGAGAGAGTATTGTAGAGAGTTTTGTAATCTCTAATCGATCTTTCTATTAGAACATATCGTTCTAAGATCGATCCTGTACTTTTGTTCTCTATAGTGCATTTGTGACTCATCGTTGTCTGTGGTTTTTTCCACATTGGATTTTCCATATAAATTCTGGTGTTGTTTTGTTATTACTCGTTTATTTTATCTTTGTGATTTATTTGCTGCATTCATTCAATTTTTAACCGATCCTAAGACACAATCAAGAAGATTAGCGACTAGCGTAGCCAATTTTGGGTTGACCCATTAATCGGGAAAAAAAATTAATGCACTTAAAAATTAACTGATGCATATAAAATCTAGATGAGTTTAAAAGAGGAGCATCAGTAAACATAATCTGTGGATCCGCTTGCATGTTCTTCCTACCATGCATCACTTTACTTGAATGGTTGGTTCTTAAATACGATAAGAGAGTGTATTTGATCGAACGAGAAATACTAAGTTCGAATTAAAAGTATTTTTGGTTTTTTTGTCGTTACAAACAAGATAGATGATGATGAAGGAACTTTACTTACGTGGGAAAACAATACAAGACACTATAGAGCGGTAATATATATCATATATCTAGGAGCGTGTACTTCTACTTGCCACGCATACATATTTTTCCTGCGTACATTTGTTGTATGGACAATTTTTAATATATGATGCTGATATAGCTTGTAGGAGTATATGTTCTTAGCAGTATGATATAGCCTTTGCTTGTGAAACTAATTCTCTGAGCCAAATTCTCTAAAATTAAACAAGAGAAAGAGAAAAAGAACGTAGCTTGTACAATTTTTTTTTTTTTTTTTGGGGGGGGGGGGGGGATAGAAGCTTGTACAATTAAATTTTCAAGGCACGGGAGTACTTTATATCTACCTTGATCACTCTTTTACCTGTCTTTATCAGATAAGGAGGTGGAACTTTATCCAATTATTTTTTAAAAAAAGTGTTTAATTTTTTTTGGCCTTGAAATTAAGGTATTTCAATACTCCACCGCTATAAGGTAAAGAAACGATTTCTTCATTTTAAGAAAGTGAGTGGAGAATTGTTATCGTGTTACATTTTCCTTCTTTAGGGTAAAAGGGGGGGGGAAAAAATCTACAACGAACACAAACTCGTCAGATATAGACAATTTTAAACCCTACTCATTATAGAATAAATTGAAATGCACATAATAAGTTGACATGCGCACGTCAATTTGTTCTACGATAGAGTAATTTTTTACTTTTTACTTTTTGCGAGGTGCAATTTAAGGATAATAAGCGATGCAATATGGTATTCATAGAGACCATCTTGAGGAATCATGGCATGTTGCGTTGTTTCTCTGAGATAAACACTAACATAGCTTTAGTGAATGAGGATAGCAAGCTTCAAATTTTGCCATACCATGATTTCAAATCTTCTTATCATGGGTGCAACTAGTGGCGAAGTTAGGAATTTTGAATTGAATTGTCGGAATTAATAGTACAAAATATAAAATTCAATACTAGTCATAAACTGAAATTCAACAACTGCTACATTACATCTAATCTAATTCAATACTAGTCAATACTAGTCATAAACAAATTAACCTACAAATTGAAGAATTACCCTAGAATGAAACTAAACCTATAAATTAAACAAATTTGGAATTGAAATTGGCAAATAAACTCACAAATCAAACAGTAAAAATAAATTAATCTACAAATTGAAGAATTAAGTAATAAATTGAAGTCAATTAAAGCATTTAAACTGAGCAGTCATGTGTGAGGCCAATGAGGGCTGTCAGATTGGCGTTTACGGTTTTGATGCCTGGTTGGTTGTGTGTGTAGAGGGCTGGAGTTTTGCGACGGAACATGTGTGAGTGTGTCGAAGACTAAACGGGGAGAGTTCTATGATAGAAAATTTTAAAAATGAAAAAAAAACTGCTTTCAAAGTATTTAAACCTGCGACCTAAGTAGGGAACCAAGCAAAGCAAACAAAGTCTTTCTGCCACAGCTAGGCCACCTACAATTTCATACCAATGTCTAGCTTATTTTGTATTTATATTAGTCTTTTCATATTTTAATTTCGGTCATATATATATATTTTTTTTAAAGAGGGGTGTCCAGTAACACCACTGACACCACACTGGATCCGGCCCCATGCAACCTTTGCCCTCCTCCTCTTTGCAAGGCATGGTTCATGATTCATGAAGGCTTTTTTCTCCAATTTTTAATGAAAAATAAAAAAATCAAATGGAAGGAAAAACAGATTACAAAGCCCATATTGACCCATTCCAATCCAATCATTGCCACATCCATAGCCAACGTAGCCAACTAGTTTACTAGGTCGAGTTAAGTTTGGTCTAAACTAATAATCTTATTATTATTTTTTTTGGTGCAGAAGAGGGGCTAGGCCCAAATTGTAGTTTTATTCAGTGCGTCCATGTCGGGGCCAGAAGACCCCTGTTCTATCTGCGTACGATACCTTCCTTACCTCAAGGGGCGGGGCATGTGTTACAAGAAGGTTAGAGGACAGAGATAATCCTAGGTTTGCTAATGCATCTGCTACTTAATTCGCCTCTCGGTAACAATGCGAGACTTTAACTTCTCAATCCAATCTTATTCTTTCATGATAAGAACTTCTATATGTTATCCACCCTACTATAGGATTAGGAGATTGCAAAGAAGCCGAAACAAGTGTCTCGTTCATAGGCGTAGAAATTGCTTGAACATGACAAATTAAAGCCAAAGACATGCACAAGACATTTGGTGTGACAATGAGAGTGGATTAGGCAGAAGCAACCGCAAATAACATGTGAGCTTTATGAGTTATGACTCATCGAGCACATACATCACCATTGTTAGGCTAACAAAAACATGCAGGCAAGCTTCCTTTGCAAAGTTTGGAATTATCGCCACAAAAGAAGAATCCAAGGACGGCCACTCCTTTGAAATTTGAATATTCTTCCTCAATTTCTAGCACTCTTTCTCCTTTCTTTGGTGACAGTTTTTCATAACCATATCCAAGAGGGTGCATTGTTTTCCCCCAATCAAAACGATTGTGCATGGCAAGACATATGCAACTAATTCGGGAGACTCATCTTTATGTTGAGGACCTTTCACATGACTGTAAATTAATAATTCTCGAAACTCAACGGGTGAAAGATTATAATGACTTGTCTCAAGCTAAACCATCTCACTTATATATGCTTTATATCATGGTGAAATGTGAATAGAAAAAATTTGATCAAATTATATTCTTTAAGGTTGTAGTTATGTTGCATAAGATGATCACATTAGAAATTGAGTTGGCTTAAACAAAGTTAAGATTAAAAGGGTAGTATGGTGCATATGCATCATAAGTTCATGCAGGGTCCCGGAATAGGCCCACCCCAAGAGATGAATTGTAAGCAGCCTAACCTGACTTTGTTAGTGGCTGATTCCAAGACTTGAACTCATGACCTTTTGGTCACACAAAGACAACTTTACCGTTACTCCAAGGCTTCCTTCAAAAAAATGTTATGCACAAAAGTTTTAGGGCGTGTTCGGCAACCGCATTTTGGATAGCGTTTGGCGTTTTGACTAAGTCAATATACTCATCACGTAATTTTTAGTGTTCGGAAATATAGTGTTTTGACTAGCATTTCAAGTAGCGTTTAGCGTTTCAAGTAGCGTTTTTGAAAAGCTAATAGTATTAACGTTTTACATTCAAAAGTAGTGTTTCATATTTTTTTACCAAAAATTATCCTTTGGAAATTTTATCTTTAGAAATTATCTACATTTTTTTATGTCAATTTACATTAATCAGCTAATCTAATAGCTAAATTTACCGAACACATTTTATTTAACTGCTCTTCTAAACAGCTATCCGTTAACAGCTAAATTAGAAACGCTATCCGCTAACTGAACAGCTATCCGCTACTTGAACCGCTAATTTTGCCGAACAAGGGTACAGTGATCTAATTGCTCTGAAGAAGACTCAGTGGATCGAACGTGATATTAGAAAAGAAGCATTTAAAACTATCTTTTTTTTTGGGTCTGAAAACTGAGAGGTGTGACATGTATAGTTTGAATCGACTCATAGAAATCCTGTAGTAGGCCGATAATACAATGCAAGTCGTACACTGGAGTTGATCATAAGAGGAACTACTAAAAGAAAGAATGCAAGGATATTCTAGAGCATCAAATAGGACGTACCCTCCCTTCTTTCTTTCATTATTTTTTCTTGTAGGGAAAAAGATGAAAGTGCATATACAAGTGTCACGTAATAGGGGAGGCAACAGCTAAAAGTGAAGCTAAGCAGCATGGAATACAACGTGATCACACGTAATATGCGTTGTTCCTCTTCAACTTTCTCTCTCTATATATACACATTTGCCAATTTTGCAGCCTCTCTACTCTCAGGTAACAAACAACATACACCACAAAATTAGGGCCCCCCGCCGCGGCGCCTTCTTTCTTCTCTCAATGGATGTGGTGATCATATTTGATTTTGATAAAACGATAATAGAGTGTGATAGTGATGAATGGGTTGTCGAAAACTTTGGATTGACTCAGTTATTCAGTGCACTCCTCCCTACCGTGCCTAACAACTCCCTTATGGTCAGTTTTCTCTCCTCTTCTGATCTCTCTTCAATTACCATGTACATGATCTTGTGATTATCATTGATTAGCTACGAGACTAAAACAGGATAGGATGATGGAGGAACTTCACTTGCAAGGGAAAACAGCACAAGATATTACAGATTGCTTGAGGAAGATTCCCTTGTCTCTTAACATCATATCTGCCATACACTCGGCTTATGCTTCTGGGTATCTCCCTCAGTTTCAAACAGTTAGTTGTACTCGTCAGACGCTTATTCCACTTGAAATTCTTGTATGCTTGACACTTGTTTTCTTCGGTTATGTTCTTTTTGATTTATCATAAATGTTTAGTATTATCATTCAGCACTTGTTAGCACTGATTAACGCCCCTTAACACTAGTGATCAGTACTACACCAAGCCTATGCTTTTTTCGACTTATGAGAAGTACTTATTGGCGTTTATTGCTGAAACATGCTGAAACATGTTGAATAGTTGAAGAAAATATAATTAGATATTTTCAAGTACTTAATAGTGTTACCTTGTGTTGAATTGTGCTGAAAAATTGCTAAATGATGATGATAAAAAACATGCCCAAAGTAAGATAAGTAATATCTACTAAAAAAGAAAAGAGTAAAAAGTGAGAGATTCAGAATTTTAGACCTTATACTGCCACAGAAATTAGGCTGATTTGCTGATCTTTGCAGGTGCGATTTAAGGATAGTAAGCGATGCAAATATGTTCTTTGTCGAGGCTGTCTTGAGGCACCATGGGATATTACATTGCTTCTCTGAAATTAACACAAATTCAGCTGTAGTGAATGAGGATGGCAGGCTTCAAATTTTGCCATATCATGAATACAGATCTTCTTCTCATGGATGCAATCTTTGCCCTCCCAATCTTTGTAAGGTGTGCCTCAAGTTTTCTTTTCGGAACCAATTCTTTTATTCTGAGATCAAACTTTTAGAAAGAAGAGATTACAATGCCACATTCCCAGCTAGTCTGATGAGCGAAGCTTGGCTAGGTTCGATAGGCTGAACTGACCGGTCCTATAAATTCGAGACTAGCCTGACTCACTGGCTTTCATGCATAGAGCTAAATTCAATGGCGTCGGTTAACAGGCCGGTGCACTGAGTTCGGGCCTGAGAAGGCAAACTCATTCGGCCGAATTAAGCCCTCATGAATCCTCATCAAGCATAAAAGCCCCATGAATCCTTATCAAGCATAAGCATTCCTTCATAACACCAGAAAGTGTTTTGGTTTTGGTACAGGGTCTAGTCATAGAGGGCATTCGAGCTTCATCTACAGAGAAGCGGTTCATCTACGTTGGAGATGGGAAGAACGATTACTGTCCGACCTTGAAGCTAACACCTAAAGACTGTGTAATGCCAAGGAAAAATTTCGAGCTCTGGAATTCAATTTCGACCAACCCCAAACTCATAAAAGCGAACGTACAGGAATGGAAGAATGGGGAAGAACTAGAGATAGCTCTGACCAACTTGATTAGAACAAATTGTGAAAACTACAAGGACAGTCAGAAGAATCGATTTTTTGAGGACTTTCTTGTTTCTGATTGCAAGTCCCAAACAAGTCCTATTGCTCCACCAGGTTCCATCGAGAAGGCAGTTCAAGTTCCTCATTAGAAAGACCCATGGCTGCAGATTTGAATGTTTATGCTAGCGAACAAGTATCATAAGAACTGAGCCCCAGCATGTACTCGATCGTGTCAGATCGAATCCAGATAATAAATCAACTTGTCCTATTGAAATGTCCCCTATACGTTTAGCTTAAACTTTGATGAGTCTTACTGAGTGCCCTTTATGCAAAGGCAAATAATTATCAATTTATCATAAAAGCTAATGCTGTAAAATGTAAATTCTGATACTGGCGCTTCAGCTGGTAAGCATGAAGAAATAGCTTTCCCCTAGGAAGAGAGAGGCATTCATGTCCTTGCCAAAGAATTTCCCTCGTTATTTCATTCCTTCTCATAAGGATTATTATCCCAAAGATTTACAGAAAACTCGGCTCCCATGAAGTCCGTGGTTACAAAATTAACAAATTTGGATTTCTGCGCTTCTCAGATTAAGTTTTGAATCACTGTCCTGTCTTCTATAGTTTTGTGTCCTATAGTTGTATATACAACCATCCTGTACTTCCTGATATTAATTTCAAAACCAAGCAGAAACAACTAGCACAACTCATTTACGGCGTATATAAACACTACGAAATGGCTGTTTCCTCCCTCGACTATACCTCCAGTGAGATGCGAGTCTTGATCGGTTTCAACTTCAAGCCCATGCTCTCCGGTGAGAGCAGCTCGGGAGAGATGCAGCACGGGTTTAGGGGGCTTCTTGGGCTCACAGTCATCTGGGGTTGCCTGTAGATACCAAAGCCCATGAGGAAATACTCTAAAGGGACCAGCATGGCATGGGGCTGTTCCTCCGTCACCAACGACCCGCATGACTGAACCTGCAAGTTCCCATCTTTACATCAGTTATCATATGGAAGTCAAACACCACAGCAATACAGCATAGTAAGTGAGCTTCAGGACACCTCGACTAAAGCACTAAATCGTCTATCTAATTTCATGGCCATGTGCAATGCTTCTGCGTGGAAAGATGAATCCTCTCCAACAACTATTAGTGAACGGCACTGCAACTTCTTTAGTTCTTCAGTTATGTCTGGCCTCCTGGCAAAAGATAAATAAAGGAACTGACTCAGTTGGATGGTCGGACAGAATGGCAAGGTTCAGAAGACCATAGATCATTCCATCACTCATGTTAATCTCGGATAGAGTTTAAATTGTAAGAGATGTGAAAATAATGATTCATAACCCTTTCATAGTCAGCAACCTTCCACTATTACCAACTGGTAGGAGACATCTTGTTTTAAATGCTAAAGCAGAGAAATTAAATCACACACTGAATCACTCAGAATCTGTAGCAACAGTTGATTGGATCTAGAAAAAAAGAGCTCCTATTTCAGAACTCATCTAAGAATGAGTTGTTGGAATTGGGGGGCGGGGGGAAGGACATTGAGGCAGGAGGTGCAGAATAACATCGATTAGGGGATGGATTGACAGAAGTTGCAGCATATAGAATAAACGTTCACCATCGCACACAAATCTTGAACAAGATCCTTACATCATTCTTTATTTCATGGTTTCTCCAAAGGCCTTCTTCATCATCCCCCGCTCACCCAAAGGAACCAGAAGAAGAAAAACAGTGTCAAGGGCCATCCTCAGGCCTTCTGAACATAGAGTATCAACAGGCTATGGCTGAACAGCTACAATAATAGTCCAAAATTTGTTATTTCCTCCCTCGCTCTCTCACGCAGCTATTCTCACCACTTATTTTAAGTTTTACCTGCCTCCTTATCTAAATGAACCCTACAATTCATTTGTGAGCTACACGGTGTGCATAAATATGCACACCCCCCCCCCCCCCAAAAAAAAATCGGGGAGGGGGTGGGAGAACTGCCACAGGTGATTTCCTGAGGTGTGCTTTGGTTGGATTTATCCTTATATACAACACACTAAGAATGCATTAAAGTCGTAGAAAAAGTTTTCCAGTAAACGTTGTGCATGACTCTTCACAAAAAGGTGATTGATGAAAGACATTCCATTCTTTCTACCAGCTTCTACAAAAACCCACAATGTTTGGGGCTTAAGAGACTAAGAGAAGACAAACATATGATGCATGTCCCAGCACACCTAATCTTATAGAATCCATATAGCAAGTATGTCAAATCAAGAACATTGAGAAATATTCTACCTGTTAATTGCCTCCAAAAACTGCATCACATTAGCACTTTCTTGCTGATCCAGCCACTGCAAATTTTGGATTTAAAAAAAAAGGAAAGGGGGGGGGGGCGCACAAGAAATGAGTATTATACCAATGTCTACCAAAATCCTATCCTGCTGGAAAATGCCTTTCATATCAAATAGCAAATTAATGGGAAAAGAGAGGCCAACAAATGGGGATATAGAGTTAGAGGAACTCACTCTCTTACAAGCCTGAAGAATATCTAATTCTAATCCAACAGTATTCCTGCAAACTTCCTGCCATGTGGAAATGTGTCCATTGGCATTAAACCATCTTGTATAAGGGAGTAATGCAGGAAAGGTAAAGGCAGAAAGATGCATTATACCTTGCTGAAGTACCGCTTAAGTAAAGTCTCTTTTACCACACCACACATCCCATAGAAATATAATAGATTTGACATCATCTACAAGCAGTAGAAAGCTTTATGAAGCGAAGATCCTTTCAATGAACTATTGATAGACAAGTTCAGAAAAGGGGACCTTATTGTACAACCACTCTGTCCAAGATGGTGCTCTGCAAAGAGGAGAAACGAGTATCAAACCAAGAACACGCTCCCTATATTTTGTCTGCACGCACAAAAGTGAACAAGTGATAATGAATACGAAATGACTTGAGACATCTTTAGCACTTATGGAGATTTATAAAAATTAACTCACAGCAAATAAGGTTAAAATATATGCTCCTGCTGTCACACCCATACACATCACTGCACCAAGTCTGCATCAGGAATTAAACCCAAGTTACATCAAATGGATTGGTCAATGCAAGTCCTAATATTTCCAACAAAGTAACAGGTGCAAGTGCATAGTCCTCAGCTGGCTTCCTAATATCCATCTTTGACAGAATAGATCTTTGGCAGAACTTGCAGTTGAAAAATCAAGAAACTATATTTGAATGGAAGAAAATGGGCTTGCAAAAAGATATGGTAGGAAAATTACTCAAAATAGTTGAGAACCTCCAATATCTGGTCAGCCAAGTCATCTACTGAAGGTGAAGGACCATCATAACTAATTGGAGCAGCTCCCAACTGAAATAGTTCTTAAAATAATTTACATATTAGAAAAAATGCGACAAATATTCAACCATAGCCGGACAAGATTCCCACCAGAAAAAAACATATAAGCAAGAACAAAATAAACAAATGAGGTTCAGTAATCCAGGCACAAACCTCGTGCCCGGGAGGGCTGATATGGTATATGCAGAAGTTGTGGAGAAGCAGAGATAATGCTTCTGGACACATGAACAATCCTTTAAAACAAGATTCATCTGCTCAATTACATCAAGAAGGAACACATATTTCATCATCATCATTTTTAAAAAAGACGGGGGAAAAAAGAGATATTCCAATGCAGTGAAGGTTAGCATCCTATTTCATCATTTAAGATTTAAAATTCATACTGCAACATAACCCAGTAGCTCAAACTTTCTACGACTGGTTCCCTATCTTTGCCAAATATTCAAAAGCCAGTAAGAAGTAACACTACGGCACTACCTATCACACTGAACAGACAAGCATATAAGTAGCTACTAGTGACACAAAAAAAAAGTAAAGCAATCTATTACTTACAATTCAAAGCCAAGTCCGGGTAAGTTACAAGAGCTGGCTTATCTGGGTCTCCATAAATAGCAACCGACACCAAACCAGTACCAGTTTCCACATAATAGCCCTGCACGAGAGTGGCGAAAACATTTACACAATGCATTTAGTGCAAACTAGCATACCTTGGTCAAAATGTTGAGATAAAAGAAAAGTGGGGTGATGTCAATATTTTCATATCAAGTGAGATCTAACAAGCAAAGCTATTGCCACGTCTTTAAGTTGCTCTTTTCTGATTTGGGGGTAAAGTATACCTTTCACTTTGGTCCCCACCTAAACGTCAGTCTACCAGTAATCTATGTTGCTTATCCACAAGGGAATTGAATATATATATAGTACCAAATGCAGCTTAAATGTTATCAATCAGCACCAGCAAAGAAAGCTACAAAACCAAGTTGACATATCACCTTCAAAGACAAAGGTAATAGCTAGCATTTTTTGGCACATTATGAAGGAATGATTCCAGGTCTAACCCAAAATTTTCAAAAAAAAAATTTCCAAAAATGGGCATAAGGATCCAGCTAAAAGTTTTCAGCAAAGAGCTAAATAAATTGGTTTCAGTTCAACGTTATCGCATTCCATAACACAATCCTTTAATCTAAAGCAAATAACATTCCGGATTACACCCCTCCACTAACTAATTGATACAGTGTTAGAATGCTGCTAGTTGCAGCAAAACAACACCAATCCAAGATTCAATTCTGAAAGTCAACAACATAAATACAAAAATCAATCAATTAATTAGAAAACTTGCATAATCCAAAACATTCAACCAAAACAATCAATGAAGACAAAGAAATTGCATAATCCAACACATTAGCTTCATCTGAACTCGATTAAGAACCGCAATGCAGCTCAAAAACTTCATTGATAACAATCACACCATAGATATGCAGGTCAATTGAAACCCCCCCCCAAAAAAAACCTAAAATAAAGGAACTGAAAAATGATTGAGAAATTACAGATAATGTACCTTGCTATCAATGGAGATTGGGTCAATACCAACAGAAACAAAATCGGTGGAATCTTCCATTAATCTGTATCTTATCTCTCTCCACACTTTCGGTCTTTTTGTATCAATGGAAGCCTGGAATTCGAGGGAGGTGGTTTTATTCGGCCGATTTTTATATACGACTAACTTTCTCTCTCCTCTGTGTGACTTCTTGAGAGGGTGAGATCGAGCTGTGAGTCACCGACGGTGGGGTTGGGGGCGGGGTGAGGTGTCGGGAGTTGAACGATGGTTAAGATTGTTTAACTCGGGTTAGATACCGACAGTTTTATAGGACAAAGTACGTTATTGTCCTTGATGTTCTTGGTTTTGGAAGATGGTCTTAAGGTAATTTTGGAAAAGTTGAAGGAGAATTTGGAAAGGTAGGATTTTTTGTTAAATTTAAGAAAGGATTGCCATTTGAAAGACGGAGACATTGAAAATTGGTTATTAATGATGGAGGGTCAAAATGTCACGTGGATCTTCAGGTTTAAGCTAAATTTCTTTTTTTGTTTTTGGAAAGAAAAGGGAAAAGAAAGGATTTAAAGGGCTAATAAATCTTCTTAATTATTGGTTGGGTTGATGGTATCTTTTCTTTCTTTTTTTTTTTTTTGGTTTTTATATTTTTTTCCTTGTTCATTGGCTCCATAGTCCATATCATGTCTCTTTGGGCCCTACATCTTCAATGCCCCTTTTAAAAAAATAGGGATTTATATATACATTTTTTTTTTTTGGAAGAAATGACCCCTTGAATATCTTCTTGCTGATTAAAAGGAAAGAATTAGAAGGGACAAAAAAGAATGAGTTGGAAAGAATTATTTGAAAAAAAATAAAGTTGTTAGAAAATTGAAATGAATCAAAAAGTTTTGTAATAAATTTTAAAAAAAAAAATTGAAAGAGCCAAGGGAAATTTAAAGGAGACAGAATGGTACTTCATTTTAAAAAAAACACGCCTTACAGATCTTATATTAGGACCGATTAAAGGTGTTTATGGGCATTGGAAAGAGATTGTATAAAAATTTATGTTTAGTGTTCATTAGCCTTCCACCAAATACTATCACAGAAGTATTAGGTATCACTTGAGAGGCTTGCATGAGGGAAGATAAGTTTATCACCCAATCCATTGCCTGATGTTTATTAGTGGATCTCATCATGCATTTCATCACATAAGTCAATATATAAGATATTTTGACAAACATATATCATCTGATTAGGCATATAAAATGCATATAAAAAGTTTAGGTACATTAGACAACACTAGTCACTATCCTTGAGTTAAAGCACATTTTAGAATTGAACGAGTACTTACACAAGTTCTTACAGAATTATCGTCATATCATCAATGCTCTCAAAGATGTTCAAAGACACATTCTCCATTTTTCTTTTAAAACAAGTCTTGTGTCTTACTAATCATACCACCTTTATCATCTATATATTGTTATAATTCATATACTTCTTAAGTAAGATCTCATGGGAAATACAAATGTACAAAAAGTGCCACAACGAGAGCTCCTTGTCAAATATTTAAACCTGCCATTGAAGATTGTGGAAAACTATGTAAGGTACCGTCAAGGATTACCTTTCAATCATTCAATTGAATTTTCTGTCCAAACATCGCAAATTCAATGAATTATATTATAGCTTCCCTATGGTCCATATTATTTATTATATATGTACTCTGAATAAATGCTAGCATGGCATCGTTTTCTTATAGATCAATGGAAATTGAGTTGGTATATGTCATTAGCACCTACCGATTCCCCTATTTATATAAAAAAATGGGTGTGAATGATGAAGTAGTGTTAATAAGTGTCTGATGAATATTAAGGTTATTATTGATGGTGAATTATCATTCACAATTAAAGCGACAATTAATAGTTTGTTATTATTGATATATTAATATCTTTTCTTTCAAAATATGATTATTTAAAAATTTAATACATGAAGCCCCTAAAGTAATATGATGTAGATTAATATTGAAGTCATTAACTTTACTATAATTTTAAACCAGTCCATACTTAGTGCGGATTTAAAAGCTAGTCTAAATAATAACTCGTTCCTCCTTTTTGTTCCTCCCCCTTTTATTCAATAACATTTGTGATTCACATGTTATATGTGATTTGTTCTTGATTATTAAAGGGATTGAAACTCATTATTAACATTGTTATAATTATGGAAATCTTCTCCTATGATTAGATTTATGTAGTGTCTTTTGTTTTTTCTTTTCATCCAATATAGAAAGGTGCTTTAAAAAAAACGAAGATAAATCATAGAGGAGTGAGTAGGTTGTTAGGGGGGGAAAAATGACTGTTTTTATGAGAGATTGAATATTTTGTGAATTTTTGATATATTCTTCCATTAGATCACCTTCCGAACATAAGATTTGTTTATGTACTAATTAAAAAGTATTCGACAAAATATTATCTTTTAAGTCAATTGATAAAAGCCTATGATATATAAAAGGTATAGAAAGTGTTGAAATCCTTGTTATTCATTGAGTTACTCCTCTATATATTAGCTTCTAGTTAGACCTCACATATTGACTTTTTATATTCATTATCAGTCCCATCATTGGTTGATTACTCTAAAATCTTTTGATTTTTCAGTTGTTGTCAATCTACTATACAAATCCTATAAGAATAGAGTAATTGAATACAGACGGACCTTTAATTAAGTGAAACCTAGTAACCAGATAGATAATCAATTTCTAAATAGGCTACTCTTCAAGCTCATTGATTATACTATATCGAAAACCCACAATTTAACAATACAAAGCATAATTTAGAAGACATACATCAATTATAAGTTTAACTTGAGCTTTATACAGCCAAGTGAATGGTAACCCATTTGGAGCCATTGAACTAAGTCATTAATGCGAGATGGCCTCTAAGGCCACAACCCAACTCTCTTTATATCATGGGAGACCCAACCCTCTTGTGGTGAAGGTTCATGCACCCACTCATTATTGACCCAACCTTTACCAAAGTACTCGTAGAGTGGATCACATTATCATTTGTAGGCAATGATTTCCTTGTTATGCATGGTCTTTCCTTCTTACAAAATCCACCACAAAATCAAAGTCCTTGATAACTACAAGCTATTTGTAACTTTAAAAATTGACCCAATAAAAATGATTAGGGTTTTCATCATTTAACTCATATATGCTCAAAAGCCGTACCGTTTACTTCAATGCAAATACTGTTTTCTTAGCTTCAAGCCTTCTATGTGGCTATACATGATATGAACCTTTCTTCTTATTCTTCTTCTCTAATCTTGGATGAAATGGTTATAGTACAGGCGTACAACCATCTCTCCTCGCCCCTCATTTATAGGAGTATTATTATGTATATTTAATGAAGGAATTAGTGGATGACGTTGAGACTCTAGGTACATTAAATCTCAAGTTCAATTCTTACCTTCCTTTTGTATTGTAGTTGTATTATACTGCGTCTGTGAGTCATGTAACCCAAAAAAAAAAAAAAAAATGCAAATGGAGGAATTGATGAACTTATTCAATGTACAAATTGTTAATGGAACAAGTTAGCTTTGAAGATGAGTAACAACTAACGTATAATTGTGACATTGGGTTTGTAGGCAATTATGTGTAGTTTTTGAGGGCATTGACTGAAATTAATTTGTACCTAAAATGATGTCTTGCCAGTTTGTGCTTTGAGGACATTTAGGCCCTGTTCTTTTCAGTAGGAAATAATGGGTGTAGGATGGGTGAGTGTGGGAAAAGGGGGAAAGGAGTAAGTGAGTGTGGTATTTTTTTTTTTAAGTGTGGGAAGGAGTGGGTGAATGTGAGTGAAAGTTGAATGTAGTTGAATGAAGTTGAAGTATTGGTTATTAACATTTTTTTGTTTTATAATGTAATAATTTTATTGTGATAGTAATTAATGATGATGAAATTTTTTTAATTTTTGTTTATTCTTTTTTGTTCTTTTTTGTTCTTTTTTATTTTTTTATTTTGTTTATTTTTTATTTTTGTATTTTTGTATTTTGGTATTTTGGTATTTTCGTATTTTATTATTTTATTATTTATTTTTATTTTTATTTTTTATTTTTTATTTTTATTTTCTTAAATTTTTTATATTTTATATTTTTAATTTTAATTTTAATTTTTATTTTTATTTTTATTAAATTTTTTAATTTTTAATTTTTAATTTTTAATTTTTAATTCTTATTTTTCTTAAATTTTTTAAATTTTTTAGTTTTAATTTTTTATTTTTTTGTATTTATTTTTATTTTCTTATTTTTATTTTTTTGTATTTATTTTTTTATTTTTTATTTTTTTGGAATTATTTGTAGCTTGTTTTTCTAGAATAAAAATGAAAAATAAAAATAAAAAATTAAATACAACAAAATAAAAAAATAAATACAAAAAAATAAATACAAAAAAATAAAAAATACAAAAATAAATACAAAAATAAATACAAAAAAATTAAAAATTAAAAAACATAAAAAATTAAAAAACATAAAAAATAAAAAAATAAAAAATAAAAATAAAATAAAATAAAAACAAAAATACAAAAATACAAAAATGAAAACAAAAAATACAAAAATACAAAATTAAAAAAATAAAAAATAAAAAAATAAAAAATAAACAAAATAAACAAAATAAAAAAGAACAAAATAAAAAATAAAAAATTTCAAGAAATAAAATTTTTAAAAATAATGTCAACTACAATACATCTGCACTTTCCGTCATGAATTACGAACAACATCAAAAAATTATACGTAGGAAAAAAAACATTTGTAACTTCTATCATAGATTACGATGTACAGAAAATTATTCTGTCACATACACAGTAACAACCATATACGCTTTCTAAGCTACAACAAATATCTCGTAATCAACGATAACAAAAAAATAAAACTGTTCCATAATATCTGAAAAATTAAAACTGCTCATAATTGCTATCAAATTATTCGTACACACAATTACGTAAATTATAAAAATTTTCAGAATATGAGAAATGGTTATTTTATATAGGTGTAGGAAGGAGTGGGTGACTGTGAGAAGGAGTGATATTTTTTTTTAAAGTGCGGGAATGAGTGGGAGGAGGGGGGAAGGAGTGGGTGAGTGTAGGTTGGGTTGATTAAACTACGAAAAGAACGGTGCCTTATTCTCAATAATCTACACTTGGAAAAAATATTGCCAATAGTAAGCTATAATCGAGCAAAAAAGCACTATGTTTTGCTAGAGCACAAGTTATTTAGAATGAATATTTTCCACATACAAACTAATGGGAGGTATTTGTTAAGTACACACTAATTTTAATCAATACCTCCAAAGTACAAATGATTGTCGGCTAAAAACCCTTAGCTTTCCTTGCTTATGGGGGCCCGGGGGGTTAATGAAGGATAAGTGGTGTCTCCCACTTGGACCCATTACTGGGCTAAAGTAGGGTTAGCGAGAGGTAAGAACACACAAACATGCCACAACCCAGCAAAAACCACGGCATATTAACATCTATAGATTCCCCATGAAAAATTTGAACCGAAATCTAATATCCATGCCAGTTGAGTTAAAGTTGTTGGTAACAAACTTTTCAATGTAATGGCATAATTAATCAAAAAATATTTAAGAAATTTGGTAACATTGAACTCCTCTTTTTTTTGGGGATAGAAAACATTAAGCTTATTATGTGCTACCATCTAATGGCTTACTGCCTTAACCATTCCGAAAAGATGCATGGTTACGTCAAGGGGATCGATCCATTGTTACCCTTAAGGAAATTCTTTTGTATGGAAATTCTTTCTGGCATGTTGGTGACAGCATCTCAGTGATGGCTGGTTCATGTTATAATGGTTGCTCGCACCTTATTAACCATTTATTTGTTGCTGATGATGCCCTTTTTTTAAAACAAAACTCCAGTGCATGCATTTGTATAATTCTTCCGAGCGATTCAGCCCGTGTCGGGCCGAATTGTCAGCGACTTCAAATCCTTGGTCTTCCCTTCCCAAAATGCGAGTTTGGAAGAAAAATCTATACTCCAGAATGTCTTCCATTGTTCGTCGGATGAGTCTTTTGGCCATTATTTGGGTACCCCTATTCTGTTTTCGGGATCCAAAAATTCCCTCGTTGGGTTTCTACTCGATCATGTCCAAAAATCCCAGTTTCATAGTCCTGTAGTTGCGCAAATTTGGAAGGACAAATCAGTTCAAGAATTGGTTCTACCAAATATATGGTTTGGCCTGGACTGGCTCTCTTGCCTGCCCCACTTTACCATGGATATGGATATTCTAGCTGTATATGATAATGAGACCAGTGGCACAGGCTCCAGCTGATACGGTTGTCTAGCATGGAACAAAGACAAGGGAATTTTCTGTTAAAGTGGGATATACATGCATGGCTCAATGGGCAGGCAACAGTTCATCACGGGGATTTTCAATTCTTGAGAATGGGGAAGATCCTCTGGAATCTGAAAATACCAATAGATGGAAACTATTATACTGGAAAGTGTTTCAAGGTGCTTTACCTTTGGGGATCAACAAAAGAAAACGACACCTTGGTAGTGATTGCTCGCGTCGTCTGTGTCAACTGGCTGAAATAACATTTGTACACTTATTTCAAAACTGCCTGGTTACCTCGCACATTTGGCTTGCTTCTTCCTTTGGTGTATATCAGGAGCAGGACTGGTGAAGGGGCAATTACAGAAATGGTTATGAAACTGGTTTCTTTATTTGTCCAAGATGCATCAGGAAGATTATGGGACGTTGAGTCAGTTTATTCGTTTACTCTGGGCTATCTAGTGTTGAGGGACAAGGGTTTTTTTTTTTTTTTTGGGTTGTTGTTTGAGAGTTAAGACCGTTACTGGAGTTTTACTTTAGACTTTATCACCATTACTGAGATGCATTGAGGCATGTTGAGACTATGACTTGGACCAATGGCATTTGTCCTATCCGTCACGAGAAGGATCAAGTATTTCAGAGCAATCCGTCCCAGTGGTAGTGTAAGATGCCTTTCTTGCTGAGGTCCTGGCGTTGGAACAAGCATTGATGCTGGCTCATGATGCTGGATGGAGAGTGGTTGACCTACGGACTGACTCATTGGAGTTGATCAAATGCTGGCATGAGACTCAAACAGTGCCTTACCGACGGTGGCACCCGTTTTTCATGTCTGGCTTTAATTATGTCTGTACCTTCAAGGATGTTAGGATATTAGTCTCGGAGGCTCACAAGTTAGTGGTGCCAGCCCAGAGACCGAGTCTTTCAAGCTAGCTCTCAAATCTGAATCTTGTATTACCTTTTGACACCCCCCCTTCAAAAAAGAAAAAGAAAAAGAGAGACCACCCCTCGGCCCTAGCCCCGCCTTTCTCAGCATAAGCAGCAGCCCCAGACTACTGAAACTGCAGAACATCTATGTTTAGAACGTCAAAACGCTCAATTACTCTGGCAATTAGCAAGGAATCATCAGTGGGTTACTGTTGACCTCCCAAGTAACTCCCAAATGAAGATGGAAAATTGACTTTTCAATATTAAGCACTCTATGTCATCCATTCAGATGGATAGAATTGTTGCACTCCTTTGGAGTCTTTGGAAAACTAGAAATAGTAAAACATTTCGCAATGAATCATCCAGCTCGGGCATGTCTATTACGAGCAAAACGTGCAAGTGCAAAATGGCGCATAAGACACAAACAATCACAAACATTCCATCCATCGCCATCATTCAACCCGTAGGCGCAAGCAATTATGGTGGATAACATGGAGGAAGCCTCAAGGAGTAGCATGAGAATTTCTCATCCGCGATTGGGAAGGGCGATTCATACAGGCGGAAGTATTCAACTTAATTAGGAGCAGCGTCAGTATTAATAGCAGAAGCAATAGCCATGCGAAATAGAATCAAAGTAGCTGTATAAGCAGGATCTATTGATATTCATATTGAAGGAGATAACCGCATTCTTATCCAAGCAGTGCAAAGAAATTTCAAGTTCCATGGGAAATCCAAGTAGTAGTCCAAGATATCACCACCTTCTTAGATAGTTTCAACAATGTTATTATTAATCACATTTTTAGACAGAGTAATAATGCAATCGACTGGCTGACTAAGTTTGGTTTATCAATTCATTCCGCAAAATGTGCGGAATGTGGTTCCTCATGAGGAACTTTGTTGTCCTTATTGACGATAATTTAAGACGAGTCATTGAGAGGACGGCATTAGAGCTAGGCAATAGGTCGTGTCGGATTGGGTTCGTGATCGTGTCGAACTTAAACGGGTTGAGATTTCCTCAACCTGAACCTAACTCGTTTATTAAATGGATTGAAAAATCTTGGCCTGTACCCATTTAATTTTTAAACGGGTTGACCTGCTTAACCCATTTAAGATAAATAGGTCAAATTCAGTTACTTAATTGACTATTTATGCATTTAATACTTCTAGCTAATACGTAATTATATTGTTAAAAATTAAGTTTACATATCACATTAAATAATTACGCTTTGAAATATCCCAGATTGGTCATAATTCACAATTTTTAAAAATTCCTTTCTCCTCCCCCAAAAAAAAAAAAAAAAAAAACAGCAGCCCCAGACTCCAGGCTGTAGGCTATGGCCGAGCTGCCCGGTGGCTCAAAACTTCACCGGCGAGTCCGCCTATGTCATTATCGCCGCCTCGTCCTCCCGACCTTCCCTGTCTTTTCAGCGCCTCCACGTTCCCTAATCGGAAGGTTGGTCCTCCTACTCTCTCTCTCTCTCTCTCTCTCTCTCTCTTTTCGCTAAGCTTCTGTTTCCCTTTTTATTTATGCCATGCTTTGCTTGTGACCTTGGCCATGGGTTTCTGGCCAGTACCAACCCCCTAATGGCCTATCACGGCATTGCCGGCGGTCTAGTGGCGGGCGTGTGGTGGCGAAAACTAGATTATCCTTTGGGACTACAATGCATGATGGCTTTCATTCTTCTCCAAATCGGTATCGGTCTTGTTCAAATGCTTTTTTATCCAGGTGGTTTCTTACCCCACTCCATCGATCTTTGGCCACTTGATCCCTAAGTTTCATAGCTTGGACCCTACGGTTGGAGACTAATTGTCTCCGGTTAAGCTTACTTGAACTGTAGGAAGTACAATCTAACTACTAGTTGGTGGTGGTTAAGATAGGCGAGGGAAATAAGAAGGGTAAGCATTTTTCTTTAGAACATTTACAACCAAAAGTACATAGCGTATAATGATTTGTATCTGGTCTAAAGCACGATGATGTACTCATGTGTATATTAAAAAAATAACACCAAAAAAAATAAAATACAAGGTACAATTAGTTCACCTAATGCTATGATACAGAAAAAGTTTAATAGTTTTACAATCCATACATAAAATTATCTAAAACAAAATCAATTGGCATTTATTGGACGTAAATTAACTAACACCTATCTCAAAAACTGCTATTGCATTAGTCTGTTCAATAATATGATATAGTGAAACTAGGAGGGTGGTATTTAGTCAAAATGCTTAGGCAACAACACTTCTCTTATGGGGAGAAGCCATTTTTTTAACTTTTTTTTTGTGCATGTTTTTTTTGGGTTGGGGGGGGGGTAGCAGAGGTTAAGGGACCTATGGGAAACTCTGCTTATGAATCTTGTGTGTTTTGAACCGTAGTTACCGGGAGTGCTCTATGCTCCCACATTCTGCATTCCAGGAGCATGATATCTGAAGTCGAAATTAAACTAAATTTGTTGAATAAGTAGTGATCCAGGAATCTTTCCTGATAACTATGTTTTGAACTCATTAACCTCCTTTGATCAAATGAGGATTGAAGTCTGTTACAACATCTCTTTGATGGTATTATGAGGTTTCTTCTATCTGATGTTCTATCCCCTAATAATTAGTTGTTTAAGCTAGGAATCAATTTCTTAAAGAAAAACCATAATGGCAATGCATTCGTTTTTGCAAATAAGGCATAGCAAATAGTCGTTCTACATGGATTTTGTTCGGTTAACTTCAAGTTGGGCCATGTTCAAGGTGAATGAATTTCGAGTTTAGTTAGTATCATGTGAATGGAATTTCCAGTCCTTTCCTTTTTTGACTCATGTTATCATCAGATCATCTGTTTTGGATCTCATGTAGGTTTTCATTTATGTCTTTGAGGCAATTAATCAAATATGGGTATTTATTCTGCCTGGTTTATCTGCAAGGATTGTCGAAAATTTAGTCCAGAATGAAGAATGTTTAAACATGGGAACTCTGTTAATGGTCAGAAGGCCAGCGTGCACGTTGGTTTCAGGTTGCTTCCTCTCATAACCAAGCATGTTGCCAACATCTAGTTTCCTAGTCAGATTGGGACAGCATGAAAACAGTTATACCAGCACATTCTCAACAACATCATGAGCAGGTCTTAAGAAAAATTGTCACAGTTGGATCAGAGTCTTCAACAGCGGCCTTGCTCCCATCATCTTCTGTCCCTGTAAGAGAATCCTAGAGGAATACCCAGCCTTTTGTAATTGATGCTGATATCTTGGAGGAAAACATAGTAAAACACATATTTGGTCATCAATGTTGTTGCCCCGAAAATCAAGGGTAATTTGTATTTTGGTGATCAATACTTCCTTCAAAGAAAGGCAGTATGAAAACTTGCCGTCAGATAGAGGATCTAGTTGTGTGTAGACTGTAGAGCACGAGGCCACTGGCTGAGACCCAGAATCCCTGCTATTTGATTGCCTTGGTCCTAAGAAAAATGGTTGTCCCCTATGGCTTGATGCTGTTCAATGGAAGACCTATGAAAGGTAAACGTTTCGTGGGCAACAAAGTCTCTGGAGTGGCTGCTGTCCTCATAGCAAATGTCATACAGCAGTAGTTTTGGCTGTCGCAATATTGGTCTGTGTCATCACAGCTGTTGGGTTGCCGATCATGTTGAGTGAAGTGACATGTGCTAGAGAGGTGACAAGGGAACAACGGTTCGCCTCTTTGAGGAAAGCATATGTTGCACATTCCCTACAACCATCGCACTGCAGCCAAATTTCGTCTGAGCCTATGTCCACAGCCGGCAAGCATGACTTCTACGTCACTCCACTTTGATCACCATTGAAGATTACTGTCATTATGATAAAAAGCAAGGGGCAATAGCTTATTAAGAGGGGAAGCATTGTACTTGTGAGATGCTTCATGGTGTAGGCAACTGGATTTTGTTTTGTTTGATTTCTCTGAACTCTGCCATGCAATCTAGAGCGTGATCTTATAATCGGCACCAAACCTTGTTTTTCTTTTCTCCCCCCTTTTTTGGGAGAAAGATCACATTAGATGTAATGTGTGCATATGATATTCAAAAATTTGGATTAGAGTTTATTCACGAGGCGATACATTGTGTTTTTATGCAGTTCAGATTTCAGGTTGGTGACTTTTCATCTTCACATGAAAGGCATTCCTTACTTTGCTTGTTGCTTGACCTCTTCACTGTTGTTTCTGCTAGTTTCATCGGCAGTCTATTGTCAAAAGTAAGATATTCTGGCAATTTGGGATATGAAAATTATGAAAGATGCATAAGTGCCTGGCCTGTATTTATTTTTATCTCTGCACAGCAGACATACAATGACAAATGCTCAGGAGACGGCTATAAACAAGTTTCTAAGATTGTATGCGGATAACTTTGAGGTCTGCTGGTCGGGTATCATTCGAGTATACCAGATCATGCAAAGCATAACTTCTCAACCTCTGTTACCACAAATGATAATGGGGAGGCACAGAGTTCAAGCAGAGCGCTTTCTAGCACGTATCATCGTTGTGACGAATTAACAGTGAGTCTGATTTGTCAGCCTAAGTTCTGGTTAAAACTGGGTCAGATTTCAGGTCTTCCCTGGAAGGTTCTTTAAATTTTGGTCCAGTCGTCTTCGTTGAAGAAATCAACATTAAATATATAAGTAAGCAATACATTGCTCACCCAGAAAAACAAAAGAACAAGCTGTATTGAATTTTGCTATGCTCAAAGGTCGTGCCATTATCCATTGTCTGCTGTCCACTCAGTTTGTGTTGAGCAATAGATTGTTTTTTCAGTGAGATAATGTCTGTAAGTAGTGGCAGACTGGCAGATTCTTCTTAGATGGTTTGAGTGCTGATAAAATTTTGGCTTGGGTTTGTTACCAATGTGAAGCTAGGTAAGGCAGGAAAGCTGTCTCTTGAAAGGATTTGCGTGAGCGAAATCAGGTAATTTCTGAGCAGATTCACGTTGTCGCACAGTATATGGGGCAAGTAGAGCATTCCTGAATCATATGGTTCTTAATCACCTCAAGTTTGAGGTATATTTTACATGTTTTTCTTATTTTTTTAGATTTTGGATTTATTCCATGTTGTCATCCCATGTATCTGTGTAGTGAATCACGTCATATATGATTTTGGTCCCTTTGCTTGGACCCTTCTTGGGAGAAGGGTGAAATTGTTTCAAAGTGAATATACGAATTGAATCAGGTTGAGTGCAGTGACTTATTGTCTGCAGATAAGACATGACAAATGGGTTGCTTTACTAAGGTTTAGATCAGTTAACTCCAACTCCAGCCGTACCCAAGTTGGTTGAATTTAGGTCAGGTTATCGCATGCTAATGGAACTTTAGTCGGGCCATTTCATTTTTTGAGGCTGGGTTTCAAGCCATGTGAGTTGAATAATCAACTATTGGGTATATTTTTGCAACATCTATAATGCCAAGAAGAAATTGGCGCGGAAGACTTGTTACAAGCTCAAAAGAAAATGAAAGATAGTTAAAACATGGTAATTATTATGATCATTACTATTATTGGAGTAGAAGCATGCAGGGAGTCACAGATTTAACACTGTTTCGGACTTTTAACACTGTTCAGACTTGAAGAGCAATCTGTTCCTTTTAGGATCATATATAATCCTATGATTGATCTGCTGATAATTTCCTATGATTACGAAATCTGTATCACTTGGCTGCATGCATAAGCAGAAATATTGTGTGCCATCTTCCTCTTCAACGTGAAAAGCCCCGTCTGGCTCGACATCAAAGTCTGCTTCCTGCAGATGAAATGTGATGTTAGGAAGGCCGGCATAGAGATCGCTGTGAGGTTGTTTCCTATCATAGCAAAGCATGGAATCATGCTGTTTCCTTGTCAAGTTTGGATCAAGCGAAAACAGTTCCACAAGGTCATTCACAACAGCATCATAAGCAGGCTGAAGAAGCATGGTCACAGTTGTACCAGAATCTACCACGGTGGCCTTGCTGTGATCAAAGCTGTTCCTGAATGAGTCTCCTAGGGGAATGTTCAGCCTCCTGTTATTGACGCTGATATCTTTGAGGAAAACCCAGTAAAATCCATCATTGATCATTAGTGATGTTACCCGAAACTCAGGTGTGATTGGCTCTATGTCTGCTCCAAAAGTCAGGTATGTTTCTTGATTGATACTGTCATAAGATGGAAGACAGTATGAGAACTTGCTGTCAGATTGAGGATCTAGCTGTGTGTGGAGAGCGCTAGGACCCCAGCTGAGACCCAGAATTCCTGCTATTTGATTGTCTGGGTTATCCTGAGCAAAACTAATGTTCTCTTGATAAACACCGCACCCAAAACGTATACCTTCTACAATTTGATGCTCTTCAGGGTAAGAACCATCGAAGGTGAATGTTTCATGGGCGAGGAAGCCTCTCGAGTGTGTGCCATCTGCGTACCAAATTTCATAATGGCAATACTTGCCATCACAATACTCACCTGGGTTGTCACAACTACGGAGATAATCATTGCATCGAATGGGGTGGCATGTTTGAGAGAGGTGGCAAGGGAATGGCGGTTCCCCCTTCTGAGAGAAGCACTTATTGTTTTTCCTGCAGTCGTCACACTGGAGCCAAATTTCGTCTGAGGCTGTGTCCATAGCCAGCAGGTATGATTTGTACGTTGCAGTACTTTGACCTGTGAACGTGCCAAGGCTTAGTTTGACGGCATATAACCCGTCCCCAGGGTAGACTGGCGGACAGATACTGTTGCTCGTGTGAGCAACAGCTCTGCTTGAGAGGTAGAGGGCACGAGAATTTGATTGTTTAACAATTCGATGGGTCCTCTCCCAATAGGAAAGGTTAGCCACATAAAATGGTGATTTGGGTGAGCTTGGAGGGATGAGCTTGATGGTCAAGCCTTTGGAGATTACTGGCATTGTACTGAAGAATAAAAGGAGGCAAAGCAGTGGAACCATCATATTTGTGGGTTAAATCGAAATATTATTTGGGACTTGGATATGATCTTGTTTGTAATTTTTCTGATCATTGGAGTGAAATTTATAGTGAGATTCGTACTGCCAAGAACTTCCAATTGTGCTTAAGAGAAGGACAGGCACTGAATTTTAGTGTTTGTTTAAGTATTGATGGCACAAACTCATCTCAGTTTAGTAAGTCGTCTAAGAACAGATGATTTCTGAATTAAGGTGTGCAAGCTGTGAATTGGTTTCTGAATGATCAGAGCATATCTACGATATACTTGGGTTTAATGCTATAATGCAGACTTCAATTAATTAAGAACAAGCAACCTTCATGAGCATGAACCTTTTTGCAACATAAGATGCCATTTTCAGGTATATATGAAATTATGAAGATGCTCAAATAATTGATCTTTTGAAACATAAGATGGCATTTTTAGGTATGAAATTATGAAAGATGCTTAGGCAATTGATCTCCACTTTGCATTTTTTTCATCATTGTATATATACGGCAGGATAGACAGTGACATGCAGTGATCTGGAGATGGTGTAAGAGGCAAGTTTAGATTGTATTTCTAGAATTATGCATTAGAAATGGTTCACTTGGGTGGGTAGGCCATGTCGGATCTGTTCCTGCCAATTTCAGGTTTGGTCAGGATAATATTATGTTATATTTTCGAATTTCAATAACATTCGAAGTTGTATGTGGTTAGTGTGTCACTTTATAGATAGTATAAAATGTTTTGGAATAATTTTTTCAACTTAAATTATATTTCGACGAAAGTCATATGCTTTTGTTAATTCTCACTTAGTTCCTTTAACATTGATTAGTAAGCATTATATGGCTTTCGATCTAGAGTTTAGTGGGATCAGTCTCTTTGCACATCTATGATTACACTGTTGTGTTTGAACCCCTTCCCCCTCGTACTTTGGCTAACCCTCTTTGAGGGTACAGATGGGGGATGGGAGTGAAATGAGGGAGGATTGTTTAATCAATTTACTCCTGTCCGCGAAAATTAAAAGGAGGGTAGGGAACGAACAACCACCCCCCCCCCCCCCCCCCAAAAAAAAAACCAAAAAAAACCCATTATCTCAGTTTTTCTTCCCACCCATTGGAGGTGAGGGGAAGCTTCTTAAATGAATTCAGCCTTTTGCCGTTTCATTCCCCTCCTTTGCCAGTCTAAACCCAAAAAAAAACAGAAAACGTCAATTACCTTCGTCCCTTTTCCATCCCTCTACTACCTTCATCCCCTTCCCCTTCTATTCTTTTCCACTGCTAAAGGTGTTTATCAGTCCAAATTTGGACCAAATCGGACTGGATCAGATTAGACCGAAGACTGAATAAGGGCTAAAGGGTTGACTGAAGACCGAACCGATTATGACTTGGACTGGGCCGGAACTGGACCGGACCGAGATCAGACCGACTTGGAACGAACACTTTGTAATTTAGCTTTAAAAAAATTCATTAAGAACAAATTAGAAAGTGTGTTAGAAAAAGAGTTGTGAGAAATCCACAAGCCTATCTACTGTTTTTTTTTTTTTTTGGTGGATAGTACCAAACCCATTAAATTGATAAGAATTTTAGAAATGCATCCACCAACATCAACATATCACAAATTAGAGGCAAAGGAGTATCAAAAACTTGAAAAACAAAAGTTAAAAATCCTAAAAACGGTCTACGTACATGGCGTTTTTTCGATCCAGGGTCCGATCCTTTGGATCACTAGACCGGACCGAAGACCGAATAAAACCAATGATCTAGACCGAGGACCTAACCGAATTCCTCCGGTCTGGTTCGGTCCAACCCAGTCTTCGATCCGGCCCGCTTTTAAACTGAATAATGTATACTCCTATCCACTCCAATGAAATTAAAATAGAGTGTAAGTGAGACTTTTGGACCAAAAATAGCGAATACAATATTACTCCCTTGTAAGGATGGTGGTGGGGTGGGTTGGAAAAGGGGGCATATTCCCCGTCCCTGCCCCCGGTCAGCTCCCTGCCTCCCGTCGCCGCCCCTGCCCAGTTCCCCATTGCGGGGAAAAAATTTCTCCTCGTCCCTATCCCCAGTGAGGATTCAATCCCCGATGGGTAGGAGTGTTCATTATTCGGTCCAAAACTAGATCGAATCGAAGACCGATCAAAACCGAACCGGATCGGACCAAGTAAGTTTTGTCTGGTCAACTGTCCATGAATTTTTTTGCTTAGTTTTCGGTCCAGTCCACAAGTCCGTACCGAGGACCGAATAAAAAAATTTATGGACTATCAAGTCGGTTAATAAAGTGACGTGATTATACCTAAAATTGGGGTTTTTGGTCTGATTTTTGTTATCCTAACCTGCCTATTGCTCTTTCACCTCAGTCTCTCTCTCATTATTTTGTTAGTCTGTATATACTTAAAAGTTCTAATTTTTTTAATAAAGTTTTAATCTCAAATAAACTTTTAATTTTTTAATACAACTAAATTGCCCCAAAATTTTACTTCTAGATATCTTGTTTTACTTGTGGTTGCTTAATCCATAAAAACTGAAAATTTGAAATCTCCTAATCAATTCGGTTTGTTCGGTCTAGTCCGGTCTGGTCCCGATCTTGTCTAACTTTTATTCGGTCTAATCTACAGTCCAGGTTCCTCTTCTTATTCGATCCTCGGTCCAAACTGGTTTGGTCCGACCCGAGTTTAAACCGACGAACACCCCCTACCAACGGTGCCCGCAACCAAAATTAACGTTTAACAAGTCCATGCAATACAAGTCTAACGTAAAAGCACAAATTACACATTCTAACCAAAGCCTAAGAAGGCAAACACAACCCAACCAAAGTATAAAAATGAAAAGAGAGATTATATATCAAGGATTTTTTCAAGTAAATTTACCCATTTAACCTTAATCTTACATTCATAAATAAAGGATTTATATGCAATTTAATTGTAAATAGGGATGGAGATGAATTTTTTTCCAATCGGGGATGGATAAGCGGGGATGGGGACGGGGACGGGAAAAAATGTAGCCCCGTCGCCGCCCCGTCCCTGCTCAGGGATTGAATCTCGTTCTTGTTCCCATCCCCATCCTCATAGGTAACGGGGATTTTTCCCCAATGCGGGGCAGGGCCCCGGGAGAGACGGGGATTCGCCGCCCCACTGCCATCTCTAGTCCCTTGCAAGATAATCCTAAGATTACAGTATAATCTGTAGTTAAATGAGTAGTATGTTGAATTGTTGACAACTCTGTCTACTGAAGATTTGTCCGAGTTGAACGTAATATAAATATTGCTATATCACATGGCTACATTGGTATACATAGCAAAAAGATCGAAATACCCAATGAGTGGATTGATTTTATTATTGCTAAAGTTAGAGAGATAACAATTGCAAGCCTGTGTGCATTACAAAATTGTTCACATAAAATCGAACATACATAAAGTCATCTGTTGTGCATAAAATCGAACATTACATAAAGTCATCTGTCGTGTAACTACTCGACGTCCATAAGGTCTCGTGCAAAGGCTTGCCTAGGAGGAGCTCATAAGCTGCTGGCTTTCATTCTTTTACGATTTATGGTATTTGCCACTATATATTTAGTTCTCTGCAATTCTTTATATATATGTATATGTTATATGAACACTCCTCATCATTTAATGCTCTGCAATCCTTTCTGCATGTACATTTTATATGAACCATGCTTTGAGACAAATTGGTATCGGGGATAGTGTTGGCAATTCCAGTTAGTTAGCTTATAGGGCTAGCATGAGAAAATTTTCACCGGATACCATTTAATGCCGAGGCCAAAAACAACCCATTGGAGCTGCTAGAACACTACTTCAAAGTGGGTAGTCTCAGCCAGAGAGGGTGCTGATGAATGATGAACCTTGTTTGAGTAGTTGACTTAGCTTAGGACTTCACTCTAGTTTTCATTATTCAACTTTCACAGTAAATCAGTTTCAGATGGTTATAATTTGTCCTGCACGAGTGTTTGCAAAGTAAAACTGCATACATTTGAATCTTCTCAGATCCAATAAAAACGAAATATACACTTAGGATAGTTGTAATTTCCCCCAAAGTTTGTGCAATAATAGCTGCCAATTTTAGGTATTCAGTGTCTTGGATCACTCGCCGATTTTGTGCGACATTAGCAATTTACCCCTCCTTGATTTTGAGTGCTTATGTTGGGAGGTGAGCAGGTTTTGGGCTGGGCCTTTCATCCATCATTTTTATTGTTACAAAACTTAACAGTAACAGATTACGTTCAGTTGGGAGTGTGATCCGAGTAATATATATGTTATTTGTGTACACAATCTCATGAGAACACCTTTATGGGTCTTCGTTCACTTATCATGGGCAAATTCTAAAGGCCACCAAAATTGTTCATATGAATTTTATTCACTGTGAGCTACGCAGTAAGTGTCTCAATTATAATTTGGGAGCAAAAGGTTGTAGCTTGTACTAATATGTTGTTAGGCATAGCCAATTGATTTTTTTTTTTTTTAAATTCTTCTATACAATTCCTTTCTTTTCCCTCCATTTTTTTCTCTGCTTATATTTATTGATTAGGGGAATGGTGTTATTTTTAATTATTTACTGTTTCATATCTTAAACTTAAGAAGTCAACAATAGATGAACATTTATAATTATTCTTCATCAATGATATTAGTAGGGGTATAAACGAGCTGAGTCGAGCCCAAGCCGACTAGTAGGGTGCAAGCAAGTTGAGTCGAGTCCAAGCCAGCTAAGCTCGGGCTCGGGCTCGGCTAAGTCAATTCAGGCTAGGCTCCAGCTTGGCTCGAAGCTCGCTGAGCGTGCAAAGTTTAGGTTCAGAATGAGGCTCCGATGCACAATGCAAGGCCCGCGCGAGGCTCGCAACTCGGATGAGTTGGGCTCGATATGCCTCTTTTTTGTTTGTTTTGGTTAAGAAGTTTTCAAGTTTAAGGTTACATTTCAAGCTAAATTCTAGATTTTTATATTGGATTCAAGAATTACGGATTAGAATTCAATTTTTGTTGATCATAATACTTCTTTCATCCTTTCCGCACAAGCACTTAATAAAAAAAAAGAATTATTTAGCTAAATCGAGTTGACCCGAGCCGAGCTTTGCTGAGCTTAGGCTCGCTTTGGTATGCTTCCGAGTCGCCTTGAGCTCGGTTTCACTCAAGCCTGAGCAGAGCTTTGACCAAGCTGAACCCGAGGGTTCGACGAGCTGGCTCAGTTTCATTATAACCCTAGATCATATCACATTATTTCTTCTCTTCCCCTCCCCCCAAAAGATAGTACATACATTTATGTGCAACAAAAAGTACTATGATTCGTTTATTTTAAAAAAAAAAGGTATTATGATTCTGTTGTACCTTGTTTTTTAAAGGAAAAAATGGATTTTTTTAAAGTTATCTTATGAGAATCTTTTACATAAAAATATGTGAGAAAAAATTGATTTTAACTTCACCATTGCATGTTATATGAAAGGCTTTATCCTAAATAAATAAATACTTAAATATAGTAGTTTGTTCATTAAATTTAACTTGTAAAATTTGTATGCACCAAAAAAGAAAAAAAAGTGTAGCACTTGTATTATGTTCACAAACAAAAAGAAATTCTCAAATATAAAATTGTCTTTTATATGTATTTTTATATTTTATTTTTCAACTTGTTTTAGATGAAACTAAATGTATTTCATTTAGAAAAGTTATACGTCTCATAAGAACAATCATGTGAACAATCTAATAAATATTTCACAAGATTAGAATATTACTAAATGAGGGTGAGACCATGTCATATTTGAGACATATATTTCATTTAATTTTTTTTTTTAAAAAAAATGTAGACTAAGAGATAATAAATGGGTATAAAATATAAATTATTAATTTAAATAGTGAAGAAAATGTTCTTGAAGAAAACCAAAAACAAAAAATAGAAAAGATAGGCTGAGCCGATGATCAAGAAACATATAGAGAATCGACAAAGCCGGCCCCCAAATCTCATAGCTGAAGGTGAAGCACTCGAGTTGTATAAACCCTACACTCCTCCCACTCTTCGACTCTTTCTCTCTCCTCTCCTCCACCGAACCCCTTCGATCCACGGGAAGACGAAGAAAGCTTCCTGGATTTTAGGTATTTCCAGTTCTCCTTCTCTCTCAATATTGTTTGATTCGTTTGCTTCAAATGCCATTTCAAAGTTCGACTGTTTACCTCGCAATTCTAGGATTCGTTCTTCATTCCGGCTGTTGTGTCTTCAGTTTTCGCTGTTTGATTTCCTCCTTTCTCAATTGCATCGTGGGTTTTCTTGTGAACTTTGTTGTTTGAGAATCGCGATTTGTGGCTGCGTTTGATTCTACTGATCAATGTGTGCTACTAATTCGTAAGATTTGTGGAAATCGGATTGAACTTGAGGGGTTTTGTCACGTAGGTGGAGCTTATGTTTGTTATTGGTTTTCTCCAATGGTTGAATTGATGTTTAATTTGAGCTTCTATTGTATCGGATCTTGTTTGATGACGAGAATGCGGATTCGAACACCGATGTTGACCGGAGGTGAATGCTTACTCCACTTTTATGTCGTTCTCTCTCCCCTCTCCAGATCCCATTGTTGATATTCAACTACCTGTGCTAGATGCATAAGTTTTTCACGTAGCTATCTCCATTTACGAAAGTATAAGTACAGTATCTGTGTCAGTACCACAGGGGTACTATGGGCCCAATATGCATGCCTGAGTAACATAGGTATGTTGTATGTGGATGTGCGGCTAAGTTGTACTGTTGTATATATCTAGGACTACTGATTTGGTCTTTGATGTAGTCTTGAAGTGTAGAATCGTCGTCTTGTATCCTAATCGCCAAGTGTGGATCTGGGTAATCTGGGCTGCAATGAATTTTTGAGTTTTCGAGGTTGTAGCCTAGTGTTACTGATTTCAAGAAGTTATAGGTTGTGCTAGGAATGCGTAGACTGTTTAGATGTTGGAGAAATAGATTGTGAAGTGTGAATGAAATTGGGTGCCTCTTTTAATTGAATTTTGTTCGTGCTTGAGATGTCTTTGACAGTTGACTGATTTCAATTGGATAACATTGTAGTGCTGAAGGTGACTCTTAAATGTCTGTTAAACGTTCCTTTTATGTAGCTTTGGAATACAATGGCATCAAAGCTACGCCAACTGCAATCCAAGGCTAGCCAAGCTACACAGTTCTTTTCCAAACATGCGAATGTCTATTATAAGCAGATGCTAGAGGAAAACAAGGAGTACATTGTAGATCCACCTACTGTTGAGACTTGCAACCGTTTGTCAAAGCAATTGTTTTACACTCGCCTTGCGAGGTCGGTTATCTAATACAGCAGCTATGAGTGTCATTTTATGGTATTCATGATGCCTTAATTCTCCAGTATTTTGTTGCTTTCAGCATGTATCTGTGGACAAGTGTTCTATTTCTTAAAAAAAAGTTTTACTGATGTCATACATGTATACAGAGTTATAATCTACTTGACAATTTTAAGGACAGTCTTGGTCTTGTTACTTCTATTCTTACCCAAAATTCTGTTCTGCTGAAATCTAGAATGCATAATTGCATATGCTTACAAAATTTATGCTTTAATGGATTACTCAGGGATTGAGATAAGGATTTAGCAAGCGTTAGCCAATGACTTATTTCTTTCAAAGCTTCACTTTGATGTTTTGGTATTCTTTTATGTTTGTGTATGATATATTCTATTTTATCCTAGGATACTTGACTTGGGTACGGGTGTCCGCTACGGATATGTGTCCAAGTGTCAGACTCGGCTGTTTTTCAAGAAAGTTGCAGATTTTTATTGTAGTTTGAAGTGTCAAGTGTCATACCCTTGTCCAAGTGTCAAGGGTCCGACACGGGTACAGTGGGGTAAATGATGAGTCGGAGTAATGTAGATCTTACCATATCCTTGTGTACTTTTGTGGGGCGACGACCATTAGTTACAATGAGTATTCGGAACTGGGTGGGTTGTAGAATACCAGAATTCAACCCCCCCTAAAGGGGAAAAAAATGATAGATGGATCAGAGGACTGCGATTTTGACCACCATTTATGGACATCAATATGATATCTTGCTTGCTTTAGGTTTTACACGCCATAGCTTGAGGGGAGGGGTTCTTGTAGTTTTTCCAACATATGTTGATGTTGTATATAATCAGCATTGCCTCTGGTGCTTGGCTTGTCCAATTATCTGATTATTTGTCTGCTCACATGCAACTTTTGGCATACAAGAAACAAAGGAAGTGAGTGGCCCGTTGTATTGGTGAGGCATGTGGACTGTCATTGAAGGAACTGCTGAGAACATACACTTTTCCCTTGGGGACTGCTAAATTTTGGCGTGGAGTTGTCTTTCTATAGTGAACTTGTGCATTCTTAATTAGTATCATTGTAGAAGAAAAGATGGTCTCCGGTCTTAACTTGGAACCAAGTTCTTTACAAGTGGTGGGAGATTAACTGAAGAGTAGCTCATTTATTTCAGAAAATATTTGTGTCAAAATATCAACTTAGGTTGGAAAATTGATACTTATTCACTGATGCCTGTGAAGTTCTTATGGGCAATTATTTTGCTTCCCCATATTGAGACTGACCATGAGAACAGTTTTGACAGTAGAAATGATTAGTTCACTGCTTATTGTAAAAGAACAAAAATCCCATGATCTTAACCCTGAAAACCCATATAGCTTTTTTTATGATGGTGTGAATCTAATTGTCTTGTTGGTGCAGTATTCCTGGACGTTACGAGGCACTCTGGAAAGAACTTGAGCAAGTCAAGCAGGCATGGAAGAACAGGAAGGACATGAAAGTTGAAGAACTCGGAGTTGCTGCTTTGTTTGGACTGGAATGCTTCGCATGGTTCTGTGCTGGGGAAATTGTTGGACGGGGATTTACTGTCACTGGCTACAAAGTCTAATTCTACATCCACATCTTGTGACTTGCTCTTGGACAAGTTGGCTTCTTTCAAATTCCTTTTGCCTCCCCACTACCTAGTTGAGTTGAAGATTTTGATTGAGAATTGCCAGACATATTTGGAGTTTTTGTAATTGGCCAGGCAAGGGAAGTGCAATTCCTTTGAAATGTCTATGTTACTCTCTTCCGATTTAGATGGATATTCACATAAAAGTGCAAACTTTACTCTGGCATTTGGCTGTGGATTGCTCCTAGATGCAAATGTATCTGACATTTAATGAGCTGATAGTGAATAACTCCCCATGTTTTGAAATTTCATTCTGGGAGGATGTTTTGATCTCCAATCACAGGACATCTCGATTCTCCATCGGTTTTTCTTTGGCTTCAAATGTGCAGATCGTACTGACTTGAACCCCTTCCCCTTATGGTTTATGGGTCGATGTCGGGAGTCATGACTTGGTTCACCAATTAATTTGGGTGCATGAAAAAGGGGCTGCCATGTGTGAGTCTGAAGTGGTTAGCACCACATCAATTATAGATGGTCTACACTAGCCAAGAAGAAGGATTACTTCTGTAATGGACTCGTCTTAAATCAGTTAAATGATTGCATTCATCCTGCGTAATAATTGTGTTGCTCATGGAAAAACCAAATGGATGATGCACTCGTGCAGAAACTCAAAGGATGAAGTTAAAAAAAGAATTAATTGACTCTGGAGAGAGCCATGGGCGGATCTATTTGTATAGGAGGGTTGTCCATGGAACCCTTCCCTTTAAAAAAAAAAAATTCTAATGAACTATTTTAAAGGGGATTAAATTGATATATGTGGACACTCTTAAATTGAGTCCAAAAAATTAATGACACTCTTTAAATGTATACAGTCCACATATTAACATTTTTAATTTCTTTAAGTATCAAAAGTACATTTATAAAGTTGAAACTTGATTAGAAAAGTAAAATAAAATTAAATGTACTCAAGTCCAAATTTTTCTCTCCCCCCAATCTGATCTAGAGTTTAGACTTTAAATTTAATCTAATTCGAATTTCTTAATTATCTTTTTATTGTTATTATTTATTTTTTTAGCTGTTTAGTTACAATGTGTTTTTGGTGCAGAATTTTCTTTAATTTGATACTAATGATTCGTTTAAAGTTGATGCCACCTGTTTCAGTGTGATTAATTGGTGTAGATTACTTTTTGAGGTTATATTTCATATTTTGCATGTTCATTTCATGTTTCATTTTATTATTATTTTTTTTTGGTTTTATTGCTTTGTGTTGATGTTTTTGTCCTTTGTAACAAAAGGTTTTAGTAAATGCTAGATAACCGTAACATTCTAAGATTTCGGCACAATCTATGTATCCAATTCAACATATGAAAAACTACAAAGAATAAACGCAGTAATAGAGGTACTATAGCTTTTTCTTAGAATAACAAGTAGTATATATTATTATTACTTATCAACTTCCGCTAATATAGAAATACGAGAAGGAATTTTTTTTTTAAAAAAAAAGGAGATGGAATGTTTGTACAAAATAGACTGTCATAGAGCTTGTTCTTTTCGTGGGTAAATTGAGATAGATAAAAGGATGAAGTGAGTTGAAGTAAGCTGAACTGGTTGAAGTAGGTTGAAGCAGGTTAAATTTTTTTATGTGATAAATTGAACTTATTAAAATAGTAGAAGTGGGTTGAAATATGTTGAAGTGGGTTGAAGTAGATTGATGTGGGTTGAAGTGGTTTGAGGTTGATATTTTAGAATTTACCTACGAAAAGAACAAACACATAGTATGTAATTATGTATCACATATTTTCCTTTTTCATTGGTATTGTATATTAGTAATGACGTTTATAGGTGGTCACCCCTATTCTAAACATCTAGTTCCACCATGGGAGAGAGCATTGTATTTCTTTCATAACATGTTAGTAGTACTGGTACATAGTTGGGGAATACAGTTGGAGATTTGGTATGCTTATGTTGCAAACATATGTGAACATTTTTTTTTTAAAAAATTCGTCTGAACAGCAAACACTAGTGGTTACTAAACCATAATTACACAACTCTTCGGCTAGTTTGTGCTGACTCATGATACTTCTAACCTTCTTAACCATGCATGACTCAAACATACTCAAAGTTGTTTACAATCATCAAGCACAGGGTGATATCCATTGGGGGCACCTGTACTAGGGATGGCAATAAAACCCGTACCTGTTTAAAACCTGAAAAACCCGCCCCGTTTATAACCCAAATGAGTGACGAAAATGGGTTTTAAATGGATATGTGGCGGGTTTGGGAAAAATGGATACAGGTATGGGTACGGGTACGGGTACAGGCTTCACCCGCCCCGTACCCTTTTTTTATCAATTAAAAAAAAAAACCCAATCTGACTAACTTCAAGCCTGGCAGCCCAAATATCCAGTCCAAAACTCCAAATGTGCGAGTTAGCATTTTAGCCTTTTAGGGTTTTTATCTCACATTCTCAGTTTCTCTTTCTCGCCCGAATACCCGATGCCCTGTTGCTCACGCTCATGCCTCAATCTCTCTCTACTCTTCTGTGCTCAAACTTGAGCCTCCATTCCATCGCAACACTATCTTCTCCAATCTCCAGTTCTCCAGGCCGCAACTCAAAGGCAACGACTCAGTGCCAGCAGCAAGCCAACGACGCTCGCGGCTCAATAGTTGGCACCATGAAGAGGCGACGCCCGACTACCCGAGGCCCGACACCATTGTCAATTTCTCATTCGTCTCCTCTCATCTTTGCTGGTAGAAGTGAGTATACTTCAAATATTTACATAAATATGCTTGCTTCTGCTTGGATTTTGAGATGACTTTGTTTTGGTATTTAAATATTTATTTTTGTGAATACATTTTAGTAGTGAGTATACCCAGTTCCTAGGCTTGCTTATTTGATCTCTGGTTCAAGGGGTGATGGGGAGAGCTTGAAGAGAACCCTAAAAGCTCTTTACTATCCTTATGTGGCTTGTTGCTACTTGTTGTGACCAAATATTATGGCACGTTTTTGATGACTTGTTGAATTTACTAATATTGAGTTCAAATATGGGTTTAATATGTGTATTAATTTTTATTTCCTATATAAACTAGAATAGAACCTGCAAATCCGCAAAAACCCGGTGGGTAAGGATATGGGTGTAGTTTTTTAATACTCGTTGGGTAAGGGTACGAGTATGGGTACTATTTTCAAAAATGGATATGGGTGAGAGTACGGTTCAACCCGCCCCGTACCCGCCCATTGGCATTCCTATGGATAAGTGACATAGCTTTGAGACAGCAAAATGGACAGAGAAAAGACGTGCAGTTACCAAAAAAATTTCTAGATGTACGTGCTAATAAGGGGAGTTGATGGCAACGTGATAGGTAACTATTTACTCTCAAGAAAGAGCATTTATTCAGTTTTTTGAATAATTAAGTCAACAAATAATTTGGACGGCTACGGTTTATTTGGATGAGGAAATCAATGTTTATGAATCACTTAGGGGCCGATAATTAAGGGGAAGAGAGTCAACTTAATATTTTTTCTATTATATAATAGATAATAAATTATATTAATTTTAAAAATTTAATATATAATAGTATAATTTTAAAATTTAAATGAGATATTTAAGAAGTGTCGTTTCATCATTTTGCAAATGAAGAAGGTTGGACAAACACCCCCTCCCAAAAAAACAAACCGTTCCGCAAGTCCTCCCCCTTCCCCTTCTCCCTCCCATTTTTATTTCCCGCCGCCATCGTAAGCAGCTGAAGCAGAGTGAGCAGCGGAAGCATCAGATTTGTTCAATGATGAATGCAAGAAAATCGTGGCGGATAATACCGAGGCCAATATTAGAGACAGTGCTCAACAACCATGCCCAACACCACCGTGTCCACCAGCCCCTTATTCTTCACGGTCCTCGTGGCGTCGGCAAAACCACGCTCATCCTCGAACGTAATCCCCTCTTCTCTCCCCCCCCATAATCTTCATCATCGTGACCGCCATGGCTGTCTTCTCTGCCACTATCTTCACCATGTTCTTCTTCTGATACAGGTCTGCTGGAGAATTGGAACAAGGGACCCCATTTGACTGGCTATGTCGATTTCGCTCAATCAATACAAGGATACCACCCTTCTAATGGCGAGTCCTTTCCTTGGTCTTCATGGTCTTCCTGCGCAGCACCCCTGCCTCCTCTCTCTCTCCTCACAACCCACCTCGAGAAGTGCTTAGAATCCATGGCCGAGAGGGGCATTCAGCTGGGACAGATAACATCTCAGCAGATCTTCATTACCCTCAACAAGTGGCACGGTCTTCGCACTGCTCTTCGAGACATCTTGCTCTCGAATCCCAAGTCCCCAAAAAACGCCATTTCTGAGAAGATTTCTGCCTCCGTGCTGTGGGAGAGGGCGGTTTTCGCGTTTTCTGCAAGGTTGGATGCGAAGGAAATCGAGGGGCTTGTGCGGTTGGAAGGGAAGAAGGGAATGAATGTGGGGGAGAGGTCGTATTTGGAAGAGGCGGCCGTTGCTTTGAGGTTGGCCAAAGAGGTTATTCGGATTCAACAAAGGTGGAAAGCTAATGCCGTTGCTCATTTGAATAGGACTGGTGGCTTTTCGAGGTCTCTGGCAAGTTCTGCCACTGACTGGCCTTGTTTGTTGCTGGAGTTGTTGTCTGCGGCTTCAGAAATCAATCATTTCCAGGTATTTTCTTGTTCTGCTGAATTTCAATTCATTGCCATTTATGTTATCAACGGCAACCATTACCCAGTTTGGATGCAAGAAATCACGAAGTTTGGTTAGAGACGACCGTGAGAGATGCTATTAAGTAGTAACTGAATTGGTGATGACTGCATTGGATATAGGTTTTTTGATTTTTATTTGAGCAGAAAATCCCCAACTATTGATTTTCTAGTTTTCCATGATGAACTATAGTGGTTTGCTGATTGTCTTTCTATGGGTGTGAGAGTTTCTATGACTTCAAATTTTTTTTTTTTTTTTGGGGGGGATTATTGAATATTTTTATATTGCTGTTGGGCAGCCGAAGCTTGTACTGAACAACATAGATGTTCTGAAGAATGCAATTTCCAGGGATGCGTCTAAGGTGCCTGCACCAGTGTATCATGATAGTTTGATATGGAGAATAATTTCTTTAGGTGCCAATGAGATGTGCCTACCTGTCATTCTTGTAACTTCAGATAGGTAAATTGCATTTCTATCTTGTTTTGCACTTTGCAGCCATCTTCTTTGCTTCCCTTGTTAGGGGGTGAACCTGATAATGAAAAGAGTCCGCATGTATTATAAAGGACTAAGTTTTTGTTTGAAATTTGACTGTTGAAACCGTGTTTTTTCCAGGTTTAGGATGTCTCATGTCCATCATCATGGCTACTTTCTTGTTCGTTGATTAGCTGATCATCTAGTTTCACTAACCTAGTTAAATGTGATGGCATCTAGAGTATTAAAACATGATGTTAGAGATTGGTTTGACACTGTTATCTAAAGAAGTTGAGCTTACATGTTGGAATAGTTCTATAGAATTTGTTACCTAGGCATGCATAATGGACCTTCTCAACAAATTCATGTAGTGGAGCCTAGTTTTAATAGAAATTGCGAAGCTTGACGTTTTTTCCTCTCAATTTCCTATCTCTGTAAAAGTCTAGTTTTAGCTGAGCGTGATACTTTAGGCTGCTTTCACTTTCTAGGATCTCTAGTTATCAGGAACCGAATTCTACACCGAATTAGCTTATTCTTTCCCCTATGGGGTTACTGTCTTATTCGCTGCAGACTTTAGCAAGCTTCTGTCTTCAACAGTTCTTGGAAATCGCTTCTGTCTTCAACAGTTCTTGGAAATGGTTTTCTTTTCACTCAGATACTGAATATTTGTTATATAGTTGGAGTGTTGTGCTTAATGCTGACAAAAATTTGAATTTTTTTTTGGATTTTGTTGATTGGACCCCTTTTGTATATGAGTGACATCCCTTTGGTGTCTTTTTAATACAACTCTTGATTGCTTCAAAAAAGAAAAAACTAGTAGTTGTTAACTCCACTTGCTGGCCTCTTTTGCATAATTATATTCTTCAATAGTGTGTTGGTTTCTTGGGGCTTGTTTTAGGATCTGATACTTGTGGTGTCTCCCAGCTATTATTCATATCGTGCCTACATTGATTTTGGGCTCCCAGACATTTTCATCTCTCGTGAGGTACGGATGTATTTTTCATCCCATCTCTGTATGTTTCCAATTGTGTATAGGTTGTACGATGTATTATCTTCCATGCTCTGTCTATATTATGCTCATCATATCACCTGTCAGTTGTTGATTGCCCTTCCTACCATATCCTATATCAATATTTCTTGATATAAAGAATTTTACCTTTGAAATTGTTAACTTATTGGGACTATTATGGTTTATCAGATGGTCAAGTCTCTAATTGGACAAGTTTATTGGGATTTCTTGCAACTAAATAGTGAACATACCTTCTAGAAAGGAATCCAGGGCCCAATAGATATGGTTTGACTGTTGAGGATTTGACAAGCACTTTCTAGTTGACATGCATCACTGATTTCTAAAATGGGAAACCCGGTTAGCATAGCTAATTTGAAATGTATTATTACAGAATAGCACTCTTTTCTGGAGTAAATGTCTTACTTCAGCACGACATGGATCCTATGAAAACCTGGACCAAGCTAAATTGTGATTGAGATGATTGTGAAGTGTTCCTGCATAAGAAAAAATACATATTTTGGAGCATCCAAAAGTAGAGAGCAAGATATTCTTCTAAAAATCAAGGTTGTACAATAACAAAGAATCAAAGATAATCGCAAGTTTTCTGTTATCCTGACTTTCCCAACTTTTCCCCCCTTCTGTGTGTTGCTTCATTGTCTCCTTTAGAAATATTTGTCCTGGATGATTTTCTGGTGCTTCTTTTCTTATTGCGCTAGTGGTTCAATGAGTAATTATTCTCGTGCATTGTCTGTCTTTCTGAATCTTAGACCTTTGGATGGGCTCCCAACGAGGCCAAGTTGCATATGGTGCCCAACTATTTCAGTTCCTCGGAGGTGAGAATATTCTTATGGCTCAATCGTTCTTAAGGATGTGGGGGTGGCGGTGGGGGTGTATTGTGTATGCTGATACATTAAGGAGTCTTTTGATTATTGCAGCATTTTGGGATTCGTCAACTAACCACCGTTGAATTGCTAATAGAAAGAATGACTTTTGTCCTCAAAATTTTCTCCTTTCTCTTTGGAAAGCTGTGCTAACTTGTGTTGTCATCCAGTGGACAATAGTTGCTGAAGTGCTGGGTTCAAATGCACGACATTTATTTGAGCTCCATGCACTTAAAGAAAGTGACAGCTACCTAACGTAAGTGTCACTTGATGTTTGTTTTGGTAATTCTTTTTGTTTGACATCTACTTACTTCCATGCTGAATGTTTTGGAATGTAAGTGAACGCCCAAGTTTGACAGCTGTATCCCCTTGTAGTCTGTTGTCATTTACTGCCTGTCAAATAGGGGGAAAGAAGAAAGAATATGTGATTCTATGATAATTGGAAGTTTTATGGTGATGATGGTTCCCTTGTCAATGTTGCAGACCCATGTATCTTTTGTGGCATTTTTGTTTATTTATTTTTATTGAATAGCTGGTCTTATGCAAGGAAATCAGAAAACGAAAAAGTCTGTTTCTTTCTCCTATCAATTCCCTTTTGGCCCAAAAAATATGATCATTTTTTCTAAGGTAGTCGTTTACTAGTATTAGTTGAGATCAGTCAATAGCATTTCATTGCATTGCCGCTTTGAAAAAGTCATTCCCTAGGTAAAATTAATTTTTCAGGTAGGGAGAATGGTGGACACTTAACGTTTTTTCTAATCAAATTTTATTTCTTTTTTAATGTCACTGTCTTCTGAGTTCGTTTGCCATCAGCTTAGGCCTTGTTCTTTTCATAGTTTAATGGATCCAACCTACTCTTTCCCACTCCCACCCACTCCTTCCCCCCCTTTCCACATCTTCCTACACTTTAAAAAAAATACCACTCTTTCCCACTTTCACCCGCTCCTTCTCACTCCTACATATAACTATTATTTTTCATATTTTGAAAACTTTTATAATTTTTGTAATTGTGTGTACAAATAATCTGATAACAATTATGAAAAGTTTTATTTATTTTTCGGATGTTATAGAAATATTTGTTAGTTGTGGCGGAAATTGTAGATGAAGTAATTTTTGTTGTATATATTGAAGAAATAATTATTTTTTTTGCTTTGTTAAGCAAATGTTAGTTTTTGGTGACTGGTAGATATTTTTGGTTATTTTGGGTTTGATTCTGTTTTTGGAAGAGATGTTTAATTTTTTTTTTTTTTTTGCGTTGGTTACGAAATATTTGTTATAAGTTACCAAAACGTGGATGGTTGTTGCTGTATGTGTAGTAGATTTATTTATCGTTCATCGTAATTTGGGGCCAAATTTGCAGATATTTTTTTCGGCATAATGAAAGAATATGTAAATTTTTTTGACGTTGTTTGTAATTCGTGACAGGAAGTGCAGATGTATTGTACGTGTATCTTGAGCAAATATTTTTTTCCGTGTGCGTTAGTAACAAAATATTGAAAGTTCTTCACACAAATTGCAGATGATTGTTTTTCGTGTACTGAAGGCCTATTCTTTTCGTTGGGAAATATGGGTTGGTAAATGAGTGAAATTGGTTGAGATTGGTAGAAGTGAGTTAAAGTAGGTTGAAGTGAGTATTTTTTTTGAAGTGGGTTAAAGTAGGTTAAAGTTGGTATTTTTTTGTTGAAGCGTGTTGAAGTGGGTTGAATTTTTTTTAGTATGATGGGTAAAAGTTGGTTAAAATAGTGAGAAATGTATTGAAGTTGGCTGAAGTGGGTTGAAGTTGATATTTTTTTTTAATTGAAGTTTGTGAAGTGGGTTGATGTGAGTTGAAGTTGGTTGAAGTTGGTAAATTTGGTTTTACCAAAGAAAAGAGCAAGGCTTGAACATATGTGTATTTTTTTGTTGTTCGTATTTGGTTAATATATGAAAAAAATACATCCGTAATTTATTTTACGAATAACGAAAATTGTAAATTTTTTGGGGTAACAACGGTCATGAAACAATATTTCGTACCTGTGTCAATACAGAAAAATATTTTTTTCAGTCTAAAATTTTTTTTTTATCATCGGTAATTATTATCACAAATAAAAGATTACATTAAGAAAACAAAATATGTAACTTATATCAACTCTCCTATTTCATTCAACTCATTCCCACTGTTTCCGTCCCTTTTCCACACTTAAAAAAAACTGTCCACTCTTACCCACTCCTTCCCCCCCTTTCCCACTCCCACTCATCCCACACTTGCAATTTCCCAACGACAAGAACAGAGCCTTAAAATGGATCAAAATTTGTGTCTCCAGGACACTAAATAAGCATAAGCTACAAAATTTAAGAAATTACTCCCTTGATCTGTTTTCTTCTTACTAAATGATACAAACACATGTTATAAGAAAACCCAATGTTAACCAAGAGATAATTTGTTTGATGGACAATTCAAGGCCATTGGTTGGTTATACACATCATTTAGGAAGATTATTCTGGGATAATAATAATTGTAAAATACAGAGAGAAAAATGGAGCATGTGGAGCAATTCTGTAGGTCCTTACTTAGGAGCTTTGTCCAGGCAGTAAAATTAACAGATACTATTTCTATCTATAAAGGATCTAGATATGGTAGTTATTAACCAAAAAATGCCTACAATGCACTATGTTGAGAATTTGGCAAATGTTTTTGGAGAAAAGTGGGCACTTATAGCTTATATTTGACTTATTAGATAGGGTATGGGTGAGCAAGTTATGTTAAGGAACCTGAAATGAATACCTGATGACGATAGATTACATAGTACCAACTTTTAGGCTTATTCTCTTTGTAATGGTTATGGGTGACCCATGACGTCAAAAAGTTGATTCAGGATAAGTTGTTCTACTGCATGAACGCATCGAATTCTGAACTTTTTTGCAAAGACAAATAGGGCTTTGAAGCCCTATTTGCTGATGGCGATATTTTTATGGTGGACAAAGCAATAGGTGCCACACTAAATTTGAGCCTTGGAGAATGTGAAGGTCGTTGTTATGTTTGAAAATTTCTTGCTTGAAATTAAAGGAAGGTATTACCAACTCTCTGCTGGACTAGAAGCTTTATGGTTGCATGTAAGGTTCCTTAATTTGATCCCTTCGACTAGAAGGGAGAAAATTAGGAATGGGCTGGTTTGGGCTTGGGGATTAGTTAAGACATAGATTAACTCCATTAAACATAACATGTGACTGGAGGGCTGGAGGCTGATATTCTAAGCTTATTATCCTAATGAGGAAGGCATGGGGGAAAAAGAGAGGGCCTTGGATTAAGGCGTGGGGAGAACTCTGCCATGCATCTAGTGGGATATGAAACCAACTCTGTTGTGTGAAAGGTGGAGTATCTCCCACAGATTATGTACTTTTTCTGTTAAAAAATATTTGGAGAGCCCATGTGAAGTTCTTCCCAAGCCTTAACCAACTTAGGAAGATAGATCCTTCGTAATGACTGGATTAAATGCGGGATGGAGGATTGATTCCATGTGGAAAGCTCATTTTGAGCCTTGTAGTCATTGTTGCCTGCCAAATCAGGTCCTTCCCTATGGGATTATGCTAAATAAGGTGCACTTGCCTTCCATCAATGGATATAATCAGTGCCTTTTTGTTTAGAATTGATTCTTGTCTGACACAATATTTTTATATAAACATAATTATTTTCGGTGGTCAGGTGCATTCATAGTCAGTCTACCCCTTGTTTACTTATGACCTCTTTTCCTTTTCTGTATCCTTGTAACCCCCCTTTTCTTGGGGTCCGGTGCTGTTTCAATGTACTCTTTTGTGGTTATTTATCCTGCTCTCTGTTTACACAGTATGATAGACCATGAAAGCAGCACCTTTGAAGACATTGTTGATACTTATTTGGCATATTTGCAGGTAAGATTTGTTAATTTCACATGAGATGGCTACCCTTCTCCTAGATTTCTTTAACAACAAATTTATTTTATACCTTCCCTTTTGAAAAAGGAAAAAGGAGACAATTGGGGGGGGGGTGATTAAAAGTCTTTTAGAAAGTGCATAATTGTTGTTCTCATTTCTGGTGATCACTTGGAGTTTTCTTTGTGTTTTGAGTTGTAGATAGTATGGCAGATTCTTTTGCACTTCTACTATTCAAAAAGTAAAGCTTATGCATACTAATATTTATCTAAGGCTGTCAGCATTGTCATGTTTACTGTTGGTGGATATGCTAGGGTTAATTGCATTACTGTGGCACAAAAACAAAGGTCTTTTCAGACTATTATTCAGGGACCTTAGGCATACACAAAAAGACATGGTTTGCTATTGATCATTGGTCCAGGGCCAACAATTGGATAGGCATCTGCCAATGAAGAAAAGATTTTGTAATGAAGCCATCACTAGTCAATCAGTCCTTCCAACAGAAGTTCATTAGACTGTTGGACGTGGATTAGGGTTGAGCAGAACCTTTGTTAATGACATATTAATTGCATTTCGTAATGTCTAACAGCATGAATATATCAAATCTATAAATCTTGGCTTTTTTGCTTTCTCAAACACAAAAACACAACGTGAGTTTGGGATGATTATGATTTTTGCCTACGCAAGCATTACATTCTTGTGAGATTGCTTTTGCTTGCATTATAGCCATGCTTCCTTGAGATTTTCAATTGTGTTTGATAACCCCCCCCCCCAAAAAAAAGAAAGTTTCACAGTTCGCACCATCTAATGGAGGCCTGGCCCTGTGATTGGGTAACCTTGAGATGGCCATGGTAGATAACAGCTGTGACTGAGTTGGCAAATACTGTCCTAACATGAAAAAGTGAACATCGTCAATTTAGACGAGTAGCACAAATTTGAAGCATCTCGTCTGCAGTTTGTGAAATGGTAAAATAACTAAATCTTAATTCTTATCTTGGAACGTCATAGCCACGGACTATTCCCTTGGAGCTTGACCAATCGCTGACATGACAACAATTTTAAGTTGCTGCAAAGTTTTAGCCATCAGTTATATCTGTTAAACGATTTTCATTTACAGACAGACAATTGAAACAAATGATAAAAGCGAACTTCCAGTCACCTCTTGTCCTATCTATAGGCAGTTTGTAGCATGAAATATCGGAGGCAGTCTAAAAGACATGTTTGCTATAAAAATATAGAATCAATGAGAGGTCATAGAGTTCACTTGCAAACGGTGCTGGACAAGCCATCTCCCAAGGCATCGTTATATGATTTTATTTCAAGGGGGAAAAGTATGAATGCTATATGAAAATGTATGAATTTTATATTGTTGCATTCCAAGATTTTAGTCCTTGTGTTCATTTCTGGCCACAACTTCTTTTTGCTGTTTCAAGGTGCTTCTGGTCTTTTAACTGATTTGATTCACTATTGATCTCCTGTAGATTACAACGGTGAATCCAGCTATGGAAAAAGCATTGTCACTTCTTCAAAGGTTTGCTCTTGATGCTCACAATGGGAAGATACCAAAAGATAGGTTACATTTTGGAGCTCCATGGAGACATCCTCCATGTACAGATGACCCAGATCATCTCTTGGAGTGGGCTAAGATTCAGCTGCTGGATTTTGTGCAGTCTTTGGTCAATACTGAATTTGGGGTAAGGATCTATGTCCCTGGCCAATGCTTCCAGCATTGTTGTGATGTTGGTCAATAAGGATGTCAACCAAAGGATTCACCACTTTGGCAATCAAGCTGCTTGCTTGGCCAAATGCAGTATTAAGTAGCTTCTTTTCTCTATGTTCTTGTGAATATTGCATACATTGGGTGACATAGCTTTGCGTGGTCTCCAAACTGCGGCAAATCACTACAATGACTCTGTTCAAGACCATCGTCCATGTAAAAATTTGGCTATAGAGCTTTTTCTAATGTAGTGTTTGGTTGGGGGGAAAATGATTTTCTCATAAAATAGTTTTTCAATTTTCTGTTGTTTGGCAAAATAAAGGATAAAAAACTATTTCCCAAGGAAAATGACCCCCCTAATGGATGAAAATAATTTCCTTTTTGAGAAGATAGGAAGTTGATTTTCTTCCTTCAAATCTTTGATGATATGGTTAGCTGAAATTTAGGTATAAAATTCGATGTTAATAGTTCGGATCGAAACTTGACTATCCGATGGGAAAGATTAAAATAAACTCAAATCTAAATTTTGAGCTCAAATATCTTTCATTCGGTCGACATTTATCTCCGCTAGGGCAATTTAATCTACATTTTTTACCATTAAAACAATTCAGTTGACTCGCCACTAAAACAATTTCAACAGTTTGGATCGAAACTTGATTATCATGTAGAAAATATTAAAATAGGCTCAAATTTATATTTTGAGCTCGATATTCTTTTAGGTGGTCAACAATTTTTTTTCCACGATAATTCAGTCGATATTTTTCACCACTTAAATGGTGCAGTCAATATTTTTCATCATTAGAACAATTTCAGCAGTTTGGATCGAAATTTGATTATCGGATAAGAAAGATTAAAATAGTCTTAATTCATAAATCTGATCAATATTTTTTTCCACCACGACAATCCAATCGGCATTTTTCGCCACTTAAATAGTTCAGTTGATGTTGTTGTCACTAAAACAATTTCAACGGTTTAGATTGAACCTTGATTATACGAGAGGAAATATTGAAAAAAAAAAAAACTGAAATATGAATTTTAAGGTCAAAATTCCTTCATTTGGTCAGCATTTATCTCTGCTACGAGCCTACGACCATTCAGGCGATATTTTTTGTCCTTTGTACAATTCAGTTGATGTTTTCCTTTTTTTCCATGAAAAATGATTTATCTTGTACCAGACAATGGAAAATGGGACATGAAAATCAATTTTCCTTAGAAAAATATTTTCCGCAAAAAATGATTTTCTGGTAAAACCATTTTCCTTCATACCAAACATTACTTAAGTAAAATTACACAATGAGAGATCATTATGCTGAGATTTGAGTTAGTGTTGCATTTTCTGACAACCCCCCCCCCCCAAAAAAAGGAAATTTCTTTTCAGGTTTGATGATATGCTTCTCTCTTCCCTTTTTCTTGGGTTACTTCTCTTCTGTTCCCCATTCGCTCTAGGGACTCTTACATCTACTGCTGTAGGCTTCAACAGCAACAGTTCAGATACCACTGCTAAAGAGACCCAAATGAGACACTATCAGTTAATGTGCTGCCTGGCCTTTCCCTGTCCCTGCACAACATGCTAACTACAATTTATTCCCTATTGCCACTATTCCCTCTCTTTCTTGCTTTGATGATGACGATTCTCTCCTTTTCCCCTTATTTTTAATGGCCTTGCTCTGTCAGCCTGCTTCTTTATCTTATACTTAATTTTAACCACACACATTTGCGATCGATTAAAGCTCAGCACCGACGAGTCAAATTTGCACACAAAATTGTTCCCAGTGTAGACATATAAATGGCCTTCACCTAGCATAGGCTAACCTTGGGACAACCATTGTGTCTAACTAATGACATGGTGGTTATCCCTTTCAGTGAACATTATCTAAACCTCCCCCCCCCCCCCTTTTTTTGGGGGGGGGGGGGGGCGAAGGATTTTACATCTGAACTTTTATTGTGGGGAAAGAAAATTTTGTCTATTCAACTATTGAATTGGATTTTTAGGCTGGACTACAGGTTGCTTTAGCAGACTGTATGTACTGTTTTCTCTGAAGTGATGGAATACGGTGGACTTCTCTCTTAGCTAATGGGCATAAAACCTACGTCTCTTTGCGGATTGAATGCCTCTTAAAATTGAGGGATTTTTTTGGGAAACTGAAGCTTCTGGTGGCTTTTGATAGTTCATGTTGTTTGAGTAAACTTCTCTGTGAATCAAAGGAAGTTTTGAAAATGTTTATTAAAGAAAAGCAGGAATATCCAAGTATTAGCGTGGCATTAGCTTCTAGATATTGTGATGAAATGTTGTAGTTATTTGTGATGCTAATTATTTATTCTTCCTGTACTTCTGTTACGAAAGCTCTTATATGTAAGCTTATTGCTTCCACAGAGGCTTACAGAACCTTTTGCTTGGTGCAGCTGAACTATCTTGCTGATTGCAGTCTTGAAATCTTTGATGATCCTTCAGCGACAGCATTGTTGGAGGTAGGTAGTAATGAGTGCTTTCAGAGACCCCCCCCCCCAAAAAAAAACAAAAAGTAAGAAACAGAAGAAAAAGGAAGAACACAAAATGAAGAAAAGTGGAAACTCTCCTGATTACCTTACTTTGTTGACTGTCTCTGCTGGGCAATAGTTGAGTCCTTAAGCTTCATTGGAGTTGGTGCCAGTGGTTCATGTACCAGAGTCCAAGGAAGGAGTAATAACTTGTGCTCAGAAATCCGGGCGAGTGCTAGTGATATATGTACTAGTCAGCATAAGAGGGAAGAGTAATATCTTGTTTCAGAAACCCAGCTGACATTCAACTTGGACTATCTAAATGGCACAGCTGATGTTTTTTGAATTGCAGCATTTAGATTGTGGCCGATAGGGGGATCATGTTATCAGTATCAAAGATAGCTTTGCGTAATTGATTATATTTCAGCGCTGGAAATCTCCAGTACTTGTTGTGCAGCAGACAATAGTTTTAGTTGGCTCTTATTTTTTGGGCCATGTCGGTCAGTTCTGTGATGGCCACTTCCCATCATATTTTTGGGCTACTTAATGAATTATAGTCTAAGGTAATTAGTCAGTAATTAGCCAGAGATAACAGATATTGTGGTTGCTACTGGTGCTGTAGTCTGGGTGAGAATAACATGTTAGTTTCGGTCCTTTAGGATAGAGATGAAACTATCAGATCCCATTTAGCTCAGCTGTAATATTCTTCATAAACATTTACTAGGTTGATTTGACATTACCTTACTCTTCTAGAAATGAACTTAACAACTTAAACTTCAATAAATTGTCATAAGCTATCATGCTATAACCTCACTTGTACTTGTTAGCATTCCCAACATGATGCTTTGAGATAAAACAATTGTAAAGTAGCTGGAAGGGCAATCACATGTACTTTAGCATGTAAAATAGCTCATAGTTTAAGGTAGGCAAGAGGGAAGACTTCAAACATTTTGCAAGTAATTTTTTTGAAAAATTTAAGGATGTTCAGTGATCACAGCAATCTTTTCATTTGATTTAGTAGTTAGTGGCGTCTCGTTGTGGGCAAGTAGCTAGAATTGTTACTGCATACTATGCCCTGAAGTTGGTAGTCCCAACCAAAGTAAAACCTAAACATTTATTCTGCATGACTTTCATTACAGACAAACAGTTCGAACATGAGAATCTAGTATTAGATTGTCTCTTTGGGACTTCAGATCAGTAATGTGTACCTAAGAAGAACCATCTTGCTGTTTAGAACCATTCAGATGGTATATAACATTATCAAAATTTTTAAAGTATGGTGAAGTCTACCTTGTAGTTAATTGTTCATCTAGGAACTTTCTAGAGCATCATTTTGGTGAGGAAAATTTGCCAAGAGTTATTAATGATCATATAATGAAAATTATTTGTGCATATGGCCAAAGGAACATTCATATATTTGTATTTATAGCTATGGCTTGCATCAAAGGTAGTACTACGCATTAGTCTCAAAAGCATATTAAGATACATCAGAAAATATATTCAAGGGGATACGGAAGGCAACTAGACATTAAGGTCAAATAAGCATACATGAAGGTTGCCTGTCTTAATGGCCATTTATGCTGTTTACTTGGTCCTAAATAGCCTCTTTTCTCGCTGTGCAAGGAACCCTGGTTTGTTGCCGTGACAAATTAATTTCTGATATTGTTCAAATAGATACGTTTAAACTGTACCAAATTTAGTTTACACACAAGGATGCATAGCTAAATGAAGAGGTATGAACTCTGATTATGCCAGAAGGAAAGAAAGGGATGGCTTTGTGGTGAGGTGGAGGGCCAGCGGTGAGAACTATGCTGTTGCTGTGACATTTGCTCCTCTGGAAGAATTTTAAGCTAAAACTGGACTGGGAGTGTCATATTCTAACCATAAAGCTGGCATGTTGGGACGGTATATAATCCATTGCTTACTACTGCTGCCGATGAAACACTGCGATCTGGCTAGCAGGACTGAGCAGCTAGAATGCGGAGAAAGGAAAGGGGAAGGAAGGAGAGAGATAGAGAGAAAATAAGAATGCGGGAACTCCAATGCTTAATCGCCGTTCAATTTGAGTTTAGGCCTGTCGAAGATTTGTTTAGGTTCATCTTATCTAGTTAATCCTAGTTGGCTTAACGCTATAACTTAAAATTTTGCTCATAGTTTACTTTAGAGCCCTTTCTTTTTGGGGAAATCTGTTTCAACTTTATTATAGGGGCAATGTATTAGATCCCTTTGTTCGAAAGGTATGAAATTATGTAAAATCTTTAAAAGCAATGTTTTGATGTTTCAGAAAGTAGCTATCTCATTTATATTAACTAAATTTAACAATTTCAGCCTGTCTAAAATAACTTCAGTATTGTAATAGCATATGCATACTCCCCTCCCCTCCCCCCCCCCAAGTAAATTTATGATTCCGTAGTTTGGTCCTTCCCTTAGTTATCCTGAGTACAATTTTCAGGATTTAACTTTGTTGCATTTTATTGTCTTAGAATCAATTGTTGTATCCATGAATATTGAGCAATTATCTGGGATGTTACAATCTATCCTATCTACATTATCTTTATTCTTTTGATGTGCTATAATTTATATTAATTGAAGATGCTTTTGTACGTTGCAACCTCGCTTCAGGTGGGTCTTCTGTATGCGCAGCGGGATCCATCCTTTGTTCGTCCGGTGTCTCGTGGTGTGCAGAGATGCCTTGTGAGATGGTGAGTTGATTGACGTACCAAAATGATTTCCAACGTGAAAGAATCAATAATCCCCCATTCCCTTCCCCTGAAGGGCAGCGAGCAAACAGTGATGCACTCGTTCCCTTGGGTAAGAAGTTTGACGGTATTAGGAGAGATGTTTGTGGTTGGCTGAGGGCTGAAGCTTGTGACTCAGCTGCGACCTCCCAACTCGGATACATGTCTTAGCGTGGGACGTGGACATTTCGTGAAAATGTTGTATATTTTTGGTCTGGAATGATATGTCAAAAGTCCATGCCTAAGTTGGAGTTATCAAGTATTACTTATGGTGAAAATGTTGCACATTTTCTGGAAACGTACATGTTTACTGATGGGCAAAACTGAACCACACCTGATAACCTTGATTACCCAGCTTGAAGAGCCACCATACTTAGTTAATCTGGACCCAAAATAGAGGAACATGGAGCCAGATTGGCCCAACCAGATGAACTTGACGTGTGCTCTCCTACAGTCGCATTTATACAAAACAACTTTATTGCACTTAACATTGACAACCCTCAGCTCTTTCCAACAACCTGAAGCCAAACCGAACAGAAATCTCATTGAGCTGAGGAATACTTTCTAGGTTAAGTGAGGCAGCTGTTCTCGTGTGGGTCATACCAAGTGAGGTAGTGTCCATCCTTAACCCGTGGGTCTACTTAGGAATGGATGCTTGAGTTCGGATGCTGAATATTTGTTTTGTGAACAATTCTAGGGGTGTATTGTTTGGACTTTTAATGTTCTGTTATCATGAGCTGTTGAGGCTTTTTATTGGACATTTCTTGGTGGCGACCTCCTTTTGTGTGATAGAGAGAGTTGACAAAATGTTTTCTATTATGTTTTTTTTATTCTCAGAGATCTTATCACCACACTTTGTTTTTGGGTTTTTATGCCCCTTGGGGGGGGGGGGTGTTTATCTTCTTAATGTTGTGGGATTTTTGCAGGCTTGTCCAACAGCGTTTGCAAATGAGCCTTATGACCTCTTTCCGTTTTCTATGGCAAAGATGTTTTCGAGGTCGCTATTACCGCCATTTGATGCTGCAAATTGGCTATAAATAGGATAGAGGTACTTGGAATTTTGCTGTCACCGCTGTCTATTGTGTACCTATACATCAAAGTCTTCAATGAACAACTGGTGATTGTGACTTTGCAGCAGTTCGAGTAAGTAAATTTGTTGTTTCAGGGCTTGGTCAAGCTCCAGTGTTTAGCCTCTCTTAATCACTTTGAAATCAGCTTGGAACAGTTTATAAATATTATGTTTCCTTTGTGCCTCCAATTGACTCCTCCATGGGTGGTTGCTCTCCTTGATTGATCAGAGAACTTGTGGCTTTTCTGCTTGGGTGTTGCTGAGGGGTATGAGTGGTGAGAGATGCTTTGCTACTCTAACAAGGACTCCCTTTAAATATGCAATTCTCATTTCTTTTTGTATATTTTGGGGTGAAACCTCTAATGATGGTTCTTCGTTCCTTTCCGGTAGCTATATTATGAGCTTGAACTTTTTTGCCCTAATACTGGATTTTTAAATACTACTCTTAAAAGTTGCTTCAAGCAAATAAGACCCGCTATCCTTCTACTTTGTTTCAGAGGTGTCTGCTTTAGTTTTACATTGCTGTGTTTCTGCTTGACAACAGGTGACTGGGTGAACAACTGTGCAGGCCGATTGTCATTTGGAGATGTGCCAGCCAATGGAATGTATACCTTATGCGAATTACAAATTTTGGCCAGGGCCCACTGAAGGAACTGCTCATGGTTGTGAGCCAATATTGACAGGGAGCTTCCTTGATCACATGGAGCATCCTCATACCATAATCCCTTGATATAGGGTAAGTGAACTTTGCAACAAAACAATCAGAATCTTCTGTGTAAGGTTTCTCTTGTAGGTTGTGGCCATCATGGTAAATTGCACTATTACATTAGCTGCAACTAGGCGGTTAAGCCCTTTTACATGGATTCACCTAGATCAAATTTAAACTGATGTGTATTAGTGAAGGGTTTACTTGGATCAATTGAACGAATGAATCAAATGTTTACATTGGATTTAATGGGATAAGAAATGGCGACAAATGCCCACATGTGAACATTGCCTGCTCTTCGTCCCCGATCCTTGTCCAATTGCACTTAAATATTGGATTGTGGTGTGTAGTTGTCAAGAGTTTCAATCCATGAAATGTGCCCTAGAAGGATTTCGCAATGGGGCAGAAGTCCCACTTTGTCTATGGATTGTTAATTGGTGATTGTATTAGAAACATAAAACTGAACCAAACCAGTACCCTGAGCCCTACTGTGCAGGGCGCTTCTTTTATCCCTTTATGTTTTGGAGAAGGGGGGAGTGGGGGTAGATTTGTTATATGTAATTATGTACACATAAGCCCACCCACCCACACTCACTCCCCCTCTGCATATACTAATGTTTATATGATTATATCCTGTTATTTGATGTGGAGACGTATTTAGGTGAGACTACTAGAAATGTATTCAGCTGGTTGTTTACTTCTACGAAGGAGCAGAGGATGAGTTGATGAGCGGTTTCCCTTAATTGCATTAATCCAAAAATTGAACAATTATGCTCAATATTCTATAGTGTCTTTATGTAAGTTCTAGTAGGCAGCTAATTAGAAGAAGAGTCCCAAAGCATTTCTCTGTTGGGGCTTATGCTACTTTGCATTGCTTTGCAGTCTGTGGCAATGATGTTTGTATGTTCTCTCGTAACTTTTGTGCGCTTTGTCTTACAGCAGAGATTTCTGTTGCTTGTGCAGTGGTTGTCTACACTTCGCAGTTTCTCAATCTGACATGTCCCTCAGCTTCATGATGACTGCAAAACAAGTTTCTTTCCATGCAACATCAGGTTAAGCATTCTTTACAGCAATTCATTTTGGCATAGGCGTGTAGTTGTGGATGGTTAGGAAAGAGGGAAAATGACAGAGGTGTTGGTGGGAGTACGCTATCGACATGTACAGGAAAGCAGGCTGTAGGCTATAATTTGGGGGGTTCTAGAAAAATGAACTGGTATTCTTACATTTGGTGGGGATTCCCATCTTCAAAGCTCAAAGACCATTGCCAAAGGTGCATCTCATTGACTCCTTTGTTTAGTTGTCTCCATGTGAAATCGATTGGGAATTTGTAAGATTTAACGCAGCTGCCGATAGTGGCAGGTTAGACCAGGTTGATATGGATATGCCTAAAAGTCAAATTTGTCTATTGGAGAACTTATTTTTGTAGAAAAAGAGTGAAAATATATCAGTTCTGGGGTATCGGTTGTCAACTTGTCATTTATTATTGCTTCTCTGTAACTTTTTGATAGATTTGCTGTGGATGTGGTCTGACTATGGAAGTGAAATCGTCTCAGGGGAGATTGAATATTTGGCGATGAACTATACCAAATTTATAAGAACATCTTATCAGATCCTTATTTTTACTTTTATTCTTGGCCGACAATTAAGTAAAATCGTAGGGCCCTATTCATGGGTGCTTGAACTAAGTGAATTTAACTATTAATAGCAAAATCAGTTCAAGCTGAATTCTAGCATTCGAGCTAGATCTTGCATAGCTGCTTTTTCTCAACGGAGAAGCATCTATCGTTGATATGATTATGTTAAACCAAACATAGCCCGTGTCCTGTTGAGAGTCAAATTCTGCTACCAAAAGCCTGTAATTGAGTAGGTACAAAGTGAAGGGGAGCTTTGGAGTAACGGTAAGGTTATTTCCGTGTGACCAAAAGGTCACGGGTTCAAACTGTGGAATCAGCCACTGACAAAGTTAGGTTAGGCTGCCTACAATTCACCCCTTGGGGTGCGGTCCTTTTCCAGACCCTATATGAATGTGGGATGCTTGTGCCCTGGGTTGCCCTGAGTAGGTACAAAGTGCTCTTTCTACATCAAAGATATAGGGTTCAAATCCTGTTATCCATTCTTCTCCTGGTTATGGTAATTACAGGGGCACAAATACAATCAAGCCTCAAGGCCTAGTTATTTGTGGCCTAGCACACCTTTGCCCTCCCCTACTTGCACAAGCCTCGTTAGGCTGCCATACACGAGGGTTTCATATTATTATCCTAAAAAAAAATAAAAGCGCAACCATAAATATAGCCCCAAAGCTCCAAGTGACTTTAGTCTAGTTTCCGCTAATTGTTTCATATATACATCAATAAACATATGTATGCACATAAATGTGTGCGCCCTACACACACACATATATATATCTCTGTGTGTGTGTGTATATATATATGTATGATGGAAAGAATTCGAGTTTTAAATTTGTAACTCTAAGTGCAAGGTCTGTCGTTGAGTATTAGGGGTGTCGTCCATTGAGAGTTGGGTTTCAAGTACCGGGATTAGCTCGAGTGTTTCAAGATAGGCTACGTGAAAAGGAAAGAAAGACAAGCTAAACTAAGCTAACAAATATACAAAAAGAGGCTGGTAATTGTAATTGGCCAATTGACGAACCAAGTAATCGATGTGTGTGCTAACCCTATTAATGAATTAAGGAGGGAATTAAGTAAGGTGGAAGAGATGTGTAAAACATCCCATGAAAAAAGAAAAAAACCCCTATTAATGGGAGTCGGAATAATGGTGATAAGTTTACTAGGAGTTCCTATATAGAAGTTGATAAAATGGTCATTGACTCTCTGAAAATACATTCTTTACCTTTTTTCCAAAGATCAAGACAACCAATTCAATGCTCACTCTTCAATAGATGTCATAACTTCCAATGGGCAATGGACCAAATGGTTGTCTATAAGAGCACCACTCTCCAATCTTTCATTGAATCCAGATAAGATGTTGTCTCAATCAATTTCCAGGAAATCTGATTTCTTGCTATGAACACTAATCTCCCTCATCATTTCATGATGTTCATGTGAATAACGAGTCATAACTCTTATAATTTTGTAAACATCATTGGTTTCATCAAACCCAAACCCAAACCCACACCCATGAATAGCATATTCCATGTTCATGATATTCACACCATCAATTTCTTTGTAGATTCTGATGGATGGATTGGATATGAAAAGAAGAAAGATTACTAATCTTAGTTTGCAAAAGCTCGAGGCACATTAAGATGAGGGAGACGAACCTTTTTTTAGCTAAAAGGGTTTGAAAATAATTTTCATGATTTATTTATGATAATTGAGTAAAATAGTGGCATCAAAGAACAATTGGACATCAATATAAGTACTAAAAGTATCGCAAATACTCTATAAGACGGTAATTTATCATGACAATATCCTAAAAAGACACACACACACAATAACTTAGTAGAAGAAACAAAGAAACAAGAGTAGTCATGAAAGAAAACATGAACAACATATAACATAGTTCTTAAAGCAATCTAAGATCAACTAGACGTTGTTATCATCATCATCGAACACCACACGCTTACGAGCAAAATCATCAAATCCACCAACATCATCATCTCCTATGTCCTTTTCCTCCTCCTCCTGATATTTTGCAACATCCTCATCCTCATCTTCATCTTCATCTTCATCTTCATCTTCATCAACTAATTGAAATCGTCCCCGAGGCCTAAAAGATGAGGCAGGAGCCTTTGCTTTATCCTTGTTAGACATACAGTTTTGCTTAGCGGTGCTTCATTGAGATACTCTATGTCTAGTGTAATAACTGGGCTCATCTGCCCCGGAGGCTCGGGCAATAACAATCCATGTCAAATTATCATCCTCAAATACAAGAGTATCATCATCTAAATCACCATTCATTACTTTCATCGATGTCCTTTAAGAGGATGGGATCCATGGAGGTACTCTCTTCATGTCTACGCCTCAAAACACGATTCGCTTTGACAAAAAACCAGTCATTCAAGTGAGACCCTTTTTTGGTATGAAGATGGCAATAAGAACATAGGTTTCATTAGACTTCATTATTAAATATTAATAAGTGTAAACGACAAATTATCAAAATGATTAACATTCGATTTTTCTAATTTATGTGTTGAAACACATCCCAGTTCCTTTCACATCTGGTTGCACTACAAGTGAGGCTAAGAACATGAACGGAAAACTTCTTTAAAGTAGGTGCTTCACCTCCATAATTATTCCACCAATCAGCTAGTGGAAAATAAAATTGAAAAATTATCTTCCATGATAATATTTTAAGGAACACGAAAGAGAAGAATATATAGGCAAGCTTATCTAATATTCTCAACAGAAGCTAGTGCATTCCTTTGTGTTTTAGCCATGTTCATCCAAAGAGGCCTTAAGCATTTTTGTACAAGTTTAATTCTTAGAGAATCTTATCTTGAGTTCCCAAATCCGGAGTCAACCTTGCTATGCAATCATATAAACCCTGTAACTTCCCTACAATCTTCAATGCTTAGGTTTGAATAATAAATTTCTAGATTTAGAAAATGTCTGGCCGCGTGCAAAGGTTGGTGAAGTTGGCGTTTCCATCTTCTAAGATGAGATCAACACAATGTGCGGCACATGGAGTCCAATATAGATGTGGCCTCTTAGTCATTAGCAATTTCCCTACGTAAATTTATTTTAATAAGAATGACGTAAGAAACTAAAAATGTAACCAAAAAAAAAACTAATTCAAGTCATTTAAAAAGAACAGAAAAATTCTAACCCGCATTGGCATAATTAGATGCATTGTCGGTCACCACTTGGACTATCGATCTAAAAAGACATCAAGAATTTTGAATAGATGATTTGCATCCTTCACAACATGAAAAACATCCATCGATCTGAAAAGACCGAACCCCTAGGGGAGTTCACAAGAAAGTTGACAATGTCTTTTGAACCGTGGAATCACACCATCCATCAAATAAGATTGAACAACCCTTGAGCCCATTCTTTCTTGTTCTCTACCATTACTTTCTCGGTATCCTCTACTTATTTGTTAAGGAGATGAACTCTTGCCTTGTACATTGAAGGTGGTTTTAAACCCGAGCTAAATTGACCAATATACTCACCCATGACATGAAACTATCAAGTGTAAGTAAATCAAAAGAAATAGCACCATCATAGAAGAATCTAGCAATATCCCTACAAACCTTGTTCATTAGCTCTTTCCTACACATCTCATTTAGAGTCTTTTGCCTTCCTTGATCCCTCTCTTCCTTTCTAGCCTTCACAACAGCCGTGGGATTAGGAGGAAAGAACATATCCAATGGACCTTTTGTCTTTGGTCTCTTCGAAGGCATGCTATTACTACCTTTCGACCCACCACTTGTGAATTTTCCACCCCTGGGCATCTCAACACACTCATCATCATCATCTTCTTCATCAAAATAGCTTTGTGGCAAGCGTTTAGACATATCATAGGCTTCTTTACTCACCTTTTTTAGGTCCATGTAATCTTGAATTTCTTTTTTAACATGCTCGGGGACCTTTTGACAAACTTGTGTGTTTCGATGCCCACCAATTAGATGTTGTTTGAGTCGGAAAACACGCCTGGTGGTTCTCACTCTGCAAAAAATTGCAAAAGAAATTATTTCTACTTGTTGGATCTTGCTTCCTATGCTTCCTTCTTGGGTCTAAAGACAAGAGGAAGCCGAATCCGATGTGTTACCGGTTGGATCTGAATCCTCCATTTAACTCACTATCTCAACTCTTAAACTGAAATTCCATAGCAATCAAACAAATAGTTAGACATGCACTAATCACTAATTGCATTTTACCCAAAAAAAAAATAATACAAGACAATAAGGCGCACACACACATAGAGAAACTGCCTCGCAGTGAGCACTAACCCAAAAAAAAAAAAAAAAAAATTGATCGTTGCAAATTTAAAAAAAACCTAACATTTCTAACACACAGAGCCCCAGCTGCCCAGCACCAATAGACCCAAAAGAAAAAATTAAGACAAAACCTCAAAGAAAACTGAGAAGGCCAAAAGACAGAGGAGACGCAGAGCAGAGGAAGAATTGAGGAAAACAGGAAAACGCAAAAAAGAGAGCAGAAGTAGAGGAAAAGGACGCGAACAGGGACAGACAACGTCGACATAGAGGATGAGAGCTTAAGAGAGAGAGAAAAACGGAAAAAAAGGAGAAGAGGAGGACACAGCCATGGCTAGCCGACGTCCTGTAGCAAAGAAGACGAAGAACAGCAGGACAAAGTGAAGAAGATGATCGAAAATGTAGTAGAGAAGAAGAGAAATCACAGACATACCTGATGGAAGGAGATAAAGGCTTTTACTGAGCTGATAGAGGCTTCCAGGGTTTCGAAAGGCCAAATGTGAGTCGATTGAAGAAGCCAACGAAAGTCACAAATTTGTATTCTTTTGCAATTCTCTTTTTTTTTTTTTTTTTAAGGAAAGCTTTAAGATCTTCTGGGCGTGCGCCTGGCTCACTTTGCGCCTCATCTTGAGGCGCCATGAGGCGCACACCTTGCGTGACATCTCGAATGGGCTTCACCTAGGTGTGGTGAAGCGCCAGCCTAGGCGTCTCTTGCCTAGGCGTGCCTCACCTGCACTTTTTCAAATTAAGTTACCAGTGCAAATCAAGCCATTGCAACTTGCAAGCCTTCATGATGGAAGGGTCACCATCAGAACCTTCATGAATGCTGTTGGGAAAGCGGAGGCTGACAGTGGGGAATTTCGAAGAGTCCAAGTTAAAGGTTTAGACTGATGAGAATAAGGAGCCGATTAGAGTAAGACGAAAGACAGTGGACAAATTCGGGGGTCGAAATTAGTGCTCGGAAAACTTGAACCGAAGAACTGATTTCACAGGCAATCTGGGAAGTATTTTAGTCTCTATATGTCCATCAAAAGCATCGCATCCGTCATTAACGTCAATCATTGAGCTTTCTCTCTCTATATTTAGCGACATAACTTTTTGAATTTGGGACTTTCAACATAAAAGAGGGCGCGAAATCTCCCTCCTTCCTAAAAAAGGCCAAAGAAATAAAACACAAAAAATAAAAAATTTGATTTCACATAAATTTTTTTCTAAACTAATAGAGTTATACATATACACTTATACTTCTGGACACTTTTTTGCTTTTTAATTAAATATATAAGGACCAAGATTAAGGAAAAGAGTAGGTCACAGCCTCACACAACCATGATTTTGTAATAATAAGAGAAAAATCAAACCATGATATTATATTTTATAAGAATCAACCCGTATATAAAAAGGTGAGAAAAGATTGCTTCAAGTCTTCCTCGATAAAATTATCTATTTGACTAGTAAATAGCTATTTGAGTAGTTGAGAACTATTATATTTTATTAGGATAACTTAAGAATGTGTTCGGTTAATTTAGATGTTAGACTAGCGTATATGTATAAAGTGACGAAAGTGACATACTTATCAATTTTTATTTTTTGTTATTATTACTATTGTTATCATTATTCCACTAGTGATAGGTTGATTACGCAGGCTATATAATCTAATGCTAAATTAAAGACATAACAAACATAACACTCTTCCATTCAATTCAATCAAACAGGAACATATCATTTGATGGCTTGTCAGATGAACGATTTGTTCTTTTCGTTGGTAAATAGGGGTTGGTAAATAGGTTAAGTTGGTTGAAGTGGATTTGAGTGGGTATTTTGTTGTTGAGGTTGAAGTTGGTTGAACTTTTTTTATATGATTGCAGAAATTGATTAAAATAGTGAGAAGTGGGTAGCAGTGAGTTGAAGTTAGTTGAAGTCAGTATTTTTAATTGAAATTGATGAAATGGGTTGGAGTTGATATTTTAAAATTTACCAATAAAAAGAACAGGGTCGAAGTTAGGTAAATGATAACTAATATGGCATTTGGTTGAAAGTAATATAATCACTACGCAATGGAATTAACTATGTAATGTGATGGTTAGTGTAATGGAATTGGATAATAATTACATTACAATATTTGGTTACAAAATTTTTACAATTGTAATGGGATGAATTCATTTACAAATAATACTTAATTTTACATGTGGCGTGTAGTACTTGCGATTCAATTTGCATTTTATTTTGCATACTTTAATTATTTGTAGTTTTGTTGATAATTATCATCCAATATCTTATCATCATAATTATGATAATTCACATGAGGCTTACTTCACTCTATTCCCTCTAAATTACATGAATGTAATATTGTTCAAGTTTAGCAAGTAGAGAGAGAAGATGATGATGATGCGAGAGAGAGATGTGTGTGTGTGAGAGAGAGAGAGACAATGTTTAGAGCGTACAAAAATGAAGTTACAATAATACGATCATAGTTTGGGTTAAACTTTATCTAATATAGAGACGGGGTGAGGGGGCTTTTCAAACATTTAAAAACATGATGGTGTCGGGAAGTAGAGGAGAGACATTAGACAGAAGAAAAAGAAAGTCCCCAAATATAATTGCTTATGGTTGGGTAGGTTTTAATTCAAAGGTATGCAATCACAATAGTTTAGAAAAAGCTAAGTAATTGTACTTGCATAGATTGAGGTAAATATGATTACAATGCAATCTTAATTATATCCCTTACTAGTAACCAAATATGATAATGAAATCATCATTACCATTTTGACTGCATTCAAACCACTTTAATTACACAGAACCAAACAAGCCAGTTTGGGAAGTAAAATGCAAAGCATAGTTGAATCATGAACGCTTTAATTACATCTTATCAATTTTAGGATTGTAGCATTTTGTAATTTGTATTGCATAAGCACAATATCAGGGAGGGACTGTGATACTGTATTATTGCTGTTGTATTTTCATGTGCCCTCTAATTTTCACTCTTGCCTAGAACCCTTCGTGAAGCCCTCTTCCGCTCTTCTGAGGCAGTTACGGTCACTTACGCACTTCAAGCCTCACTCACCATCGTCAATGGTTGCCGCCATAGAACACTTTCTCTCTCATACTCGTCGAATTCCTCGATCTCATATGTCCTTACTCTTCCCCCGTCATACTCGTCCCTTATGTTCCTCCAATTATAACAGTCCTCAACCTGAACCTTAATCTCAACCCCAATCGGATGATGCAGTTCCCAGAAACTCTAATCGGCAACCAATCGAAATCCAACCGGTGTCTTACGCCGTTAAACCGAAGCCGGAACCATCGGGAGATGAGCAGTTTGCTCCGCTGCTGGAAAATGGCACCAGTTTCATGCGGGAGGACATATGCTATGTGAAGTACTCGCCGATGATATTTCCGACGTCCTTCACAGACAGAGTGGCTCCGTTGCCGGAGTTTAGGACGGGGATGGGGATGGAGGACCAGAGGGGACAAGAGTTGGAGAGCAAGAGGAGGAGGATTGAGGCCGATAATAGGGTGTTTAGGGTAGTCGAAGAAGAAAAGGAGGCGCCTTGTCATACGTTGATTAAAGTCAAGAAGAAGCAAGCTGAAAAGACGGTTTATGATCTGCAGGAAGCCATTCGCCAAGTCAAGGTCTGATTTTTTTTTTTTCCTTGTTTGTCATCACTCTTTATGTTTGGTTAAATTATGCGAATGTAAGTCGTGTTTTGAAAATTTGCATGTTAAGTTGTACGGATATTGTGATGAAATGAACAAAGCCAATTGCAACTTGTGTAGAAGGAGCTGAAATTGTTCATAATAGGCTGAAATGGGAGAATTACTTATTGGCAAATGAAAGAAAGTATTATAGAGGAGAGAAAAATATGTGTTGAAATCTTTCATAAACTGCGTATGGTTCTTATTTCTTTTTTTTGCAAGCAAGACAAGCTCTTTTTAGCTTGTTGTACTTGTATCAGATAAAAATGCTCTATTAACAGTGTGGAATATTGCCAGAATGTGATTACACATGTATCCATATCTACCATTAAATTCTATAAGAAATTGAGGCAAGCCCTTTGGAAGTGTTAATACTCATCTGTCATCACACACTTGGTAGCATCATAAGAGCAAATATTTGAAGTCCCACAATTTCACCAAGGAAAACCGTTAAGGGGCCTTTTGGTTCTCTAAACTGGAATGGAATACAATTAGGAGCAAAGCAAGTGGTCTTATTTGTTTTATGGTTCATAGTATCACGTGTTTGCTTCAATGTAATGATGTAAGAAGTTTATACCAAGGGTATTTGTATCTAGTATCTATAGACGTGTGTAGTAGAAGGGGTTTGAGCAAACCTCATGCCTGGAGGGTTTGGGAAATCTCTTGACGTGGTTCTTGGTTAAAAATCCATTAAGGCCCTGTTCGGCAAAATTAGCTATTTAGGTAGCAGATAGCTGTTTAGGTAGCGGATAGCGGTTCAGATAGCGGATAGCTGTTTAGACTAGCGGTTGAGACTAACATGTTCGATAAATTTAGTGGTTATGCTACCTAATTCATGTAAATTGATATAAAAGGATATAAATAATTTCCAAATATAAAATTTTTAAAGGATATTTTTTGACTAAAAAATATGAAATGCTACTTTTAAATGTCAAACGTTAATACTATTAGCTTTTCAAAAACGCTGCTTAAAACTCTAAACGCTACTTGAAATGCTAGTCAAAACACTAGTTTACCGAACACTAAAAATTAACTAATTAGCGTATTGACATGGTCAAAACGCTAAACGCTACCCAAAACGATGTTGCCGAACACGGCCTAACTGAACATCTATTAAGGGAATGAATGATTCCATCCTCATACTTGAACTGAATATTTCTTTGGACTCTGAAGCTCATATGAAATACTGTTAAACTTAGCAAATAGGAAGCGGCGGAAGAAGTATCGTGTTTTGGCGGGCTTATTATGGCTTTCCGAAGGTACATAAAGCATGATCTGTTGGACTGACCAAGCATTTAGTGATCTTTTCCAAAGCCCAGATGAATAAACATGGAGAAAAGCCAAAGGTTCTTTAATTACAGAATTCACCACCATCAGTCAATCATGTAGTTGCAAGATATCCGGTGCTGTATATTAGGGGATAGGTTTGGATCAAATACTGTAAATGAATTCTAACTTAATCTTCGGAGCTCGGGCTGTGTGTGTCATATGGTTATCACCCTATAAAGTTCTCTCTGGTGAGCCAAGAGTTCTTTGATTGCACTCTAAGGTGATATTGGGTCCATAGAGAAGAATAAATCTCCAGGGTCGTAGAAGGTAAAAGCTTCTATCTAGACCAGGCTAAGCAGCTGTGCAGAAAAGAATAGAAAAAGTCAAAAACTCAAACTAAGCAGAAGTTCAAGTAGCTAATAGAAAAACAATTGGTAGAATGTGGGGATTCAAAGGTGTATCGCTCCGATACTTTGTTAATGACAGCACAAAGTAAGCTGAAAGTTGGGAATCCTCCATCGATGAATGAAAGAAAATCATGCAGAGGAGGGAGAAAGATAGGGTGTTATATTTCCTGTGAAATGTCTCTCCTGTGTAAATAGCTATATTTCTAAGCTTGCTACTTATCTATGACTCTAACATAGAAAATCTGCAACTACATTGGCTGCTTGGAAAAACTTCCATCCTTAACATCCCAAGTAGTGCTGTAACTTCCATCCACTATTTTTCATATTCATTACCTGGAAATGTGTTCCTGTGATCATTTGCTCAAATCCAAGTCACATGGGTTTAACCCGTTGTTCCGGAGACTTGAAGCCATCACTTCTTGCATTGGAAAAGGAAACCCACAGGGTTTCAGGTCATTTGTTTAGTTTTCTCATCTTCTTTTATTGGGATAACCCGTCAATATTGGTCTTATTGGTGTTCAATTATGTGGAGTGTTATTTTGCAGTTTTGGGTGTATCCTTCCATGGATTCCTCTTTTTTTGGGGGGGGGGGGGGGTTTTGATGGATAAATTTTACACATGAACACAACCTACACGGGAATCAAACCTTAGTCATCCATGTTGGAAACCAATCATCCACCCTCAGGGGTCAATTCCTTCCACAACTAGTCTATATGTAGATCTGAATTTCAGATATCATCATGGTTTTTGTATTTTCTTCAACACATTAAATATGTAGATTCTTCTGTTGATGTGAATTTCTTAGGTTTGTGTTATGTGTATGATTAGTTCGTTTGATTAGCTCCTATATCAGCATTTGAGTTATTGACCACCAGAGGTTGTTCTACTCCATATTTTAAAGTTAAGAGCCTAACTAGAGCCTCCAAAGGATTAGGAGGCTCACATGAGACTTCTCTCCCTTGCAAAATATGTCTAACATTCTTAACACCCATTTTATGGTGATGTCCTCCTACATTTAATATTAGTAGCCCAAGAAACATAAACACCATATAGATTTGTTACTTCTTTTATGAACAAACACAGAAGTTGAAATGGTGAATAATACATACCTGAAAATTGTAGGTGTATTCTTCTCACTCATTGAAATAGTCAGCAATGGCAATTGTGTGTATAGTACTCTGATCTATTTGAAGATGATGTTTAGGATACCAGCATGCCCGTTCTCGTGTATGTAGAGATTAACACAATGGAGATCAAATTGATTTTTACTCTTGTGCCCTATCAAATATTAGGATCCGAAGAGCCCTCAACTTGTACAAATTATTAAACATCTGTGTCAATGTTCTTTTAGAGTGATAGGTCATATGAGTAACCTTTAACTTTTTGAGTTGTACTACCCAACAGGTGTAACAATTCTTTATTTTCAACTTTCATATTTCTGCATCTACATTTATAATAGTTGTAATTTTCAAATTCATGTAGATCAGTGTTAAACCTGTAGTTTATTACAACCCTATTTCCCTTGGTTTCCTTTGCTACCTAGTATTTAACCCCATTTCACTTACTCCACAAATACTCTCTTCTTTGCCACCAGTCACAAATCATGTTCCCCCTCCCCCTTCCCAACCTAAAAAGAAGGGGGAAAAAAACCCTGTTTGCTATTTTCCACCACGTCCCCTGATTTCCTTTGTCTATTTAAATGGTTTGCCTGTTAAATTTCGCCCAAAAAAATTAAAGAGGCACACCATTTCATGATGTATAATTACCTCAGGCCACAAAAGATATTGTAACTAACTCAGCACAAATGACAAAAGCATACTGCGAGCAAGGTAACTCAAGGTCAAAATAAAAATCCAAGAAGTGTAAAGGAGGAAGAAACAAAAGGTAACTATGTGGGAGATAGGTGGAAAAAAATAAATGAATGGAACCTCTAAAAACTCCAAAAAGCTACACTGCGCAACTTCATTTCTCATATGCAGGAGGATTTGATCAAGGATTACCTAACTAATTAAGTGATTTATGATTGTTTATTCTTATAAACTTTGAACCAAGCAATGGAAAGTAGACATTTTTAATTAGAACTCCACACTTTAAAAAAAAGAAAACCTAATTGAAGGGAAATCTCATATATATTTTGCAAAAGTTTCCCTTTGAGTAAGGTAAAGCAAGCTTGGAACCTTGACCAATATCAACAGGGTAAGATTCAGCCATAATCACAACAAGTGTCAACCAAAAAAGGGAAAAAGAAAATAGATGTAGAGGGACAAATGTCAAACCTACCAAAACATAACCATAGTTCACAATGAGTAGCCACTCAAAAGGGAGTGGAGGGTTCAGCTAAGTGTCATATCTCATGTTGCTCAATACTCATGCACCTTATTTAAATAGAGACATTCTCAGTTCTTATCCTAGACATGAAGAATGTTACCAATTATGTATCAAAAAATTAGGAGGGAAGACACATGATCGTGCCAATTTCATGTGGTTCACCATTCTTATACCTTAGTGTAATGAAAAATATGCTTAAATATATAATGATGTAAAGTAAAAAGCAATCGAGATGTTGATAAAAAGCATAGATTACCTTCACTAAAAGATTGCCCTCGCACATTCCCAACCCATCCGTATTCATAAACCAGTTGGCCAGTATTGGATATCTCTCTATCCCTTAGTTATGTCCCTGGCATTGTTGCTAAGACTCAACTACCTATCAAACAGCAATTCAATGACCTTTCATGAGAACCTTACATAGAAAATGGGGTCAATACAATAACCCAAAACCAATCAGAACTTTTTTTTCCCCTAAAATAATATGTACCGTATAGATTCATTAATATGACTTCAAAATAATCACAAAAGATCACTTAAGCATGTAACTAATCACAAATGACTAGTACAAATTACAGATCATATTAGAATATTGTTAAACCACAGAGCGTATAATTAAACCCACAATGCATTTAGTATTATGAATCAAAAGAAGCAATGAAATCCCTAGAAAAGAAATTACTTATGACTATAACATAAAACTGCATTCTTTAATCAACCCACCCTCCAAAAAGAAAAAATCAAACTGAAACACCACCACCTCAAATTCTTTCAGTGGAGCTTTTAAAAAAAGGAGATGAGAAGACACTATAAATTAGAAAATTAGCAAGCAATAATTGAGAACTTAGAAATCAGAGTATTAAATGTGATTTTCTGAAGGAATAAAAGTTTTTAAAGGAGAAAATTTTAGTAAGTGAAAAATTAAGCGATTAGCTATTATGGAGCTTTTTGAAATCCTTCAATCGGATTCTCACCGAGAAAGTGAAAGAGAGCAAACTGACCTCTTTAGACTGAGATTTGTACCAATTCTTTGTAGACCCAAAATCATCCTTGAAACTAAACCTGATAATTAGAGATCCAAAATCATAATTGAAATTGAATGTAACACCCGGGATTTTATCCCCTTCGATAAGCCAATTCATATCGTTATAAAATGAACAAATATCGATGAAGTCCGCCCAAGGGCTGATTTTATTGAAAGGAATATTAGTATTCTCATTATTATTAGCTTTGTTGGTATTAAGGATTATTATCGTGCACTACATTGAGCAAATTTTCGAATACAACTAGAATGTCGAACCGTGGGAACCATCCTGCAATTTATTGAATCGAACCTTAATATAATCGAAAGGTGACTAATCGACCGATGATTATATTAATGGTTACGGTTTAAGATTTGGAGGTCGGAAAATTGGATTTATGGTATAGTGGGTTGGTATTATTATCAGTGGACAAAACAAAAGAAAAAGAAAAAAAAATTTAAAGGGGCCGAAGCCCTTTCTCTTCGGGCAGAGAAGGATCGCGAGAGGGGGGTTCTCGACCCCCTGCCCTGTGCCACGCATACACACGCCAAGAGAGGGTGAGGAAGGCACCGGTGGCGTCGCCGGTGACCGGCCGATGCGCGCCCGGCCGTCCCCACCCCGGTCGACGCCCAAGCCGGGCCAGAGAGAGAGGCAGGGTCGGCAAGAGAGGGAGAGAATGACCGGCGGGAGGAGGTCGCGTGCGTCTCCTCGACTGCTCCTCCCGAGGTCGCCGACAGCGAGCAGAGACAGCAAGAGGAGCAGAGAGAGAGGAAGCAGTGGCAGGGCAGCAAAGGGGAACCGAACCTACACGGAGCCAACCAAAATCAAACCCTAAAACGGGTCCTTTAGCTTGGATTCGAGGTGGGCTTCCTCCTCCTCCTATTCATTGTTAATATTGATGAAAGTTTATCGACTATAGTTCGTTCAGATTGAATTGGAACTGATTATTTATGATGTGAGAAAACTGTAGCGTAAACTGAACGATGCCTATTATATAGATATTGACTGTATAGAACAAGTTTATCGATTATATATATAGTTTATCGATTATGTGAAATGTATTCGATTATATATATAGTTTATCGAATTATAATCGGTTATATGAGGGTTATTCGATTTTATAACGATTTATCTATTTATATGAAGTTTTAGCGATTCATCGATGCATAGGAAGTTTATCGATTCATCGATTTATGAAGTTTAGCGATTCACTGATTATATAAAGTTTAGTGATTTGTTGATTTATATGAAGTTTAGTGATTAGATATAGTTTATCGATCATATGAAGTTTAGCAATTATATATACAGCTTATCGATTGTATAAAACTTATCAATCATAGCAAGTTTAATGACTCCATATTGTTATCGAATATAGAAAGTTTATCAAGTATATAAAGCTTATCGACTTATATGTGGTTTAATGACTTTCTAAAGTTTATTGATTTATACGTAGTTTATTTATTATATATAGTTTGTCGGTTATATAAAGTTATCGACTACATAAAGTTTATCGATTATATATAGTTCATTGATTACAGGTATTCATCGTTTATAATGCTTGCAAAGACATGATATAGTTATAAATGCTCATTTACCTGACTTCTAAGCATTCCTAAATGTTTTATCGGTCGCATGTTTTCATTGACAAGTCATCGGTAATGAAATAACCCTAAAATATTGGATCGATGAGATTGAGTAATGAGCATAGGTTACATTGCATCAATTGGATTCTTAGCGTAACCAACCCAGTATTTCCTTTTAAAGTCTACATAGCACTTCAACTTCAATGTTTCAAAGTTCAGTGTTTGCTGCTCTGATAGTGGGCAAAGACTTCAGAGTTCAGTGTTTCATAATTCTGCCAAGAGGCAGAAGATTCAAATGTTCAAAGTTCATAATTCTGCCAACAGGCAGAAGATCCAAAGTTTAATGTTCATAGCTCTGGCAAGAGGCAGAAGTTTCAAATGTTCAAAGTTCATAGTTCTGCCAACAGGCAGAAGATCCAAAGTTTAATATTCATAACTCTGCCAATAGGTAGAAGTTTCAAATGTTCAAAGTTCATAGTTTTGCCAACAGGCAGAAGATCCAAAGTTTAATGTTCATAGCTCTGCCAATAGGTGGAAGTTTCAAAGTTCAAAGTTCATAGTTCTGTCAGTGCACGAATGATTCAAAGTTCAATGTTTCATACGTATAGTCCTATCAAATGTTTCATAGTTCATCCATGGTGTTACAGTTCTATAGTTCTACCAGCTAGTAGAGAATTTAAAGTTTATATATCCTACAGTTTCCCCAACAAGCCTGTAAAGATCTTACCAATCACATGACATAATATCTGTTTCACCGTATAATTATTGTTCCATGTTGTAACAAGGAAATTTACTCTTATTTATGACCTGTCGCTGTATGTGGTAGTGGTATCAAAGGTGTGGTGATTTCATCGCATTGAGCATGACGATAGTTTCAATATCATTATTAAATTCATATAGCTTATTGCTTGACAACATCTTTAATGAAGTTTAATGATTATATACGACATCAATCATATGTACGGAAATAAGCCTTAGTAATGTACGGAACAATGTATATAAAGTTTTAGTGATTCTCGTAATAGATATCCCAGCAAGTGGTATTTACGGGTTAAACTCCTCTATTTTCATTGCGTTTATGCGTTATATGAATGTCTCATGGTAAGTTTATTAAGCATAGCTACTTTCAAGTTTAAGCGGGTGGTGCAAAGGCCATTTCTCTTGCATCGTGATTGGAACACTGTACGATCGGTGAGTTCTTCAAAGGGAAGGAATTACGAATAGTAGTTGTAAGTTATTGTTCTAGGAAAAGGGGTTAACCACTGAGCGATAATTACTCATTCCCATTTATTATTATTCCCTTCCCAGGTTTCTAAAACAACAGGTAAAAGTCGATCCACGTAAGCAGAGATGGAGTCCCTGGTGTCCTATGAATAAAGCTATGAGCTTGTATGTGAGCTACGAAGCTGTATTATGGTGTAACAGTTCATTCTTGTGTAATTCAAGTTTTGTGTGCATGTTTTGCATATCATTTAGAGTCGCTTTGTATGACCGTGTGAGCCACCATCTAAACTATCTAGGGCTGTACTTTTCATTGTTCATTTGTTTAAGCATTGAACTGCGCTGATTGTAATGCTCCGGGCGGGTGGCCTGTAGAGCTGTGAACTCCGATGGGTAACCGTTGAGTTAGTTAGCCTTTAGTGTTATGGTTTGTAAGTGCAGGGAATTCATTGTAAGGCTTTAAGCCTAAAAAATGGTCAATTTTTAGGGAAAACTCTGTCCGTTTCATTCCAAGATTTAAAGAAAAACGCTAACACTCCTAGCCATAGGGTTGGGGGCGTTACAGGTGGTATCAGAGCAAGGTCTTGCGACCATAGGCTTGCATTGCATATAGTTATCTAAGAATGCTACATGATGAGGTGCTAATTGATGTGCCATGTGTGTAAATGTGCTTTGGCATGAAAGTCGTTGCGTTAGTGACTATGTGTGGCTTGAATAAGCTGCTTGAGTGAAGGAATGAGTAGCTTGCTAGAGCAAGCTGAGTGTTAGCATAGTAAGGATAGCCTTGTATATATGTTTTAGTCATGCTTTAGTGATTTACAGCAAAGGTTTAAAGTATGCTTGAATTGGACTTAAAGAATTGGAAATATATATAAGCTCTAAGCTTATTCTTGTTCTTAAGGTACGGTTTGCCCCTCGGGCCCTATAATGGTGAGGGCAGACGTACTGAATGGCTAACAGAGAAAGGGCTGGAAGCAGCCAACTCGTTTTTCTTTTCAAAATTTAGAGACATTGAAAGTCAAAGGTCTTCCCAATCAGTGAGTTAAAGGTTTTGCTTCGCATTGGATGATTCTTCCTGTGTTGTTGCATTTAAAGACGTGCAACTGTATAAGCAATGATATTCGAGTCTCGTTCTATGAGCATAAGTCTCTAGGCATGACTAAATGTATAAATGCTTACATGTCAAACGACCAGTTGTAAGTGAATAATGGTTTCTCCCCTGACTAAAAACCCTTTGGGGCAATACCCTATCATGTTATGTACATGTCAGCATCCTTTTCAATATTGTGTTGTGTGTGTCAAGGGAATTAAGCCAGAACCTTGTACGCGTGCATGTTCGCACGAGTGCTGTGACGTTCAGTTGTGGCCTTGATCTGAATTGTTACATACATAGAACGGTATTTTTGCCACCCCAGTATGTAACCACTAGTACCCTTGAGCCAGCTCAGCACTATGCTCGTTCTGAATAAGTGTTATGGCTGACTGGCAATTTTCAGAAACTCCTGGAAGTCATAAATGCTTATTCGTACGATTTCAATGATGCGTTGCTTGTTTTACTCAATGCGTGGATTTATCTAATTCTTTACATGTGCCCCAACGATTTTCCACACATCAAGTATTCACGTGACTCCAATGATTGGTGGTATTGATTATTCACATGATGTCGGGGTGTTTCTAAATGGTTGCTAGTTGCCCGTTTTAATTGCTAAGTCGTTGGTAACAACATAGCCTTAAATCGCTGGACTGCTCAACTGTATACGTCGAGTGACCAGTCAACGGGTCTAGGGGTCCTTTTAAAAGGAAGTACGTAATGAGCGTCCGGTTACATTGAATCAGTTGTTGGGCAACCCAGTACCCTCCGTCAAAGTTTACATGAAGTTTTAAGGTTCAATGTTCACAGTTTTGCCATAGGCCGACGATTCGAAGTTCAATGCTCATTGCTCTGCCAGTAGGCAGAGGACTCAAAGGTCAATATGCACTGCCTTGCCACTAGGCTATGGATTCATCGTTCCATGTTCATTGCTTTGCCAGTGGGCAGAGGATTTAAGTTCAGTGATTCATTGCCCTGATACACCTCGAAGGGTAACAAAAGGGAAGAACCTGGCAGACTTTGGAATTGTTATGTCATATGTATCACCTCACTACTACCGGAGGTGGGACGTTATGCCTTTTCAACATTGTGTAAGCACTAGCACAAAGTGTGGAAGCTGGCATGGTTTATAGAGAAAGGGTAAAACCTTCCCATCCATACAAAGAGTTTCTCGAACCTCTATGATTACTTTATGAGCCAAATGCATCGCAAAGCTTCATTGCATGTTTATAAGATCATTGATATCATTGTTTCTCCTCGGGTTAGTTGCTTAATGGCTAAATTCTAATGCTTATGGGAAACCCCAATACATCCTAATGACTTTAGATGGCGTCAGAGGGTTGCAATCAGGTATACTCGTATAGATGCCCTTTTGTGCGGCACTATTATGAACCCATGTGTTTTGAAGCACAATTATAGTGCTATGAACAATGTGAGGATTTTGGAAGCTTGTATAGTTACATGGAATAGTAAGCATGGTCACTTGTATGATTTATGCTTATCACTTGGAACCCATTTAGTGTTTCGTTGGCTTGATTCTGGTTGGGTATGTCACTGAATTGAACCAATAGTTCAGCCTGCGTGAATTGCTGTTCCATATAATCGGATTCAATGAATCATTGCGTAGCAACTAGTCCTTTATGTTATAGCTAAGGGGCTAATTGTGAACATACTTCATAGTATGATTGTTCAACCGCGGCCCTTAGCAGTTTTATGCTTATCTTTGCACGCATCATTGGAGGTGTTCTTATGATGTATTGAGTGGCTAGTTGCCCATATGCTTAGGGGAAGATATGGTCATCTTAGGAGTTTGCATTCGCATTTGGTCGCTTTATACCCTTTATATTATGGTTATGCCACATGCTAAGGTACTCGCGGCCATACTTGGATGCACCTCTTTACAACATATGTATAGACATGGGAAGAACAACCCTAACAAGGGTTCAACCGAGTGTTCTTCCATAATGTGACAGAGTCATTTGTTGCATACCAAGTCTTATGGGATACATAGTCGATTTCATAGAAAACCATGGACAGTGCCTCCCCATTAAGCGTGTTGCCATTGCTATCTTATCGTTCCTAGTCATTGGGTGGATTTCTTTCCTATCTAAATGTCTGGTAGCGAAACATGACACCAGTTTACATATTATTCCCACCATTTCTTGAGATACATCTACATATGTACGAAATTGCTCATGAGCACCTTAATTCTAATGATTGAATTCAGGGTTATGTAGAAGTTCTTGCCGTAACCCATCATTGAGTTTTGAAGCATAGTTATCAATGTAAGCGACCAGAATAATGGTTACTTATGTACCGCTCCTGTAAGCGATACCCGAAATACGTGATGGACTGCTTCAGATTGCACATGCTTCTTGGGCTGTAATATTGAATCATTGATTCCATGAACTACTATTGTGTCAAAGTTATCTTACGTGATATTGGGTGATACCCTTAGCACTTTAAAGGGTTATTGGGAATCTCAAGGATAGCCATTTTAAGCCCTAAAGGTGCTCTGAGAATGCATTGCCACATACGACCTTTAATAGTTATGGCATAATGTTATACCCTTGGATGTCAACTCAGGGCGATGCTTGTGCCTAGCGTTCCTTATCATGAGGCGAATAGTGTTTAAATGATCCAAAGTCTGTGCCTCTTGCAAAAGTGAGGTAATATCATTTTCCTGTAAACTCATTTGCCCTCTACAATGCGATTCACCCTTGACGCCTGAGTAGAGCGAGTAGACGCTTGAAAGGGGTTGGCAAAGCAATGGTAGGATACCATAAGCTCTTTTGAAATTACATTCATTGTACAACAGATTTTCTGATTTTGTAATGAGTTATGTGGATTGTACCAGATGCATGTAAGTACTATGGGTGGCTTAATATAGACCTTGGAATTTCGAGAATGAAATTCTTTTAAGGGGGGAAGGATGCAACATTCGGGATTTTATCCCCTTCGATAAGCCAATTCATATCGTTATAAAATGAACAAATATCGATGAAGTCCGCCAGAGGACTGATTTTATTGAAAGGAATAGTAGTATTCTCATTATTGCTAGTTTTATTGGTATTAAGGATTATTATCGTGCACTACATTGAGTAGATTTCCGAATACGACTAGAATGTCGAACCGTGGGAACCATCCTGCAATTTATTGAATCGAACCTTAATATAATCGAAAGGTGACTAATCGACCGATGATTATATTAATGGTTACGATTTAAGATTTGGAGGTCGGAAAATTGGATTTATGGTACAGTGGGTTGGTATTATTATCAGTGGACAAAACAAAAGAAAAAGAAAAAAAATTTAAAGGGGTCGAAGCCCCTTCTCTTCGGGCAGAGAAGGATCGCGAGAGGGGGCGTCTCGACCCCCTGCACTGTGCCACGCATACACATGCCAAGAGAGGGTGAGGGAGGCACCGGTGGCGTCGCCGGTGACCGGCCGACGCGCGCCCGACCGTCCCCACCCCGGTCGATGCCCAAGTCGGGCCAGAGAGAGAGGCAGGGTCGGCAAGAGAGGGAGAGAATGACCGGCGGGAGGAGGTCGCGTGCATCTCCTCGACGGTTCCTCCCGGGGTTGCCGGCGGCGAGTAGAGACGGCAAGAGGAGCAAAGAGAGAGGAAGCAGTAGCAGGGCAGTGAAGGGGAACCGAACCTACGCCGAGCCAACCCGAATCAAACCCTAAAACAGGTCCTTTAGTTTGGATTCAAGGTGGGCTTCCTCCTCCTCCTATTCATTGTTAATTTTGATGAAAGTTTATCGATTATACTTCGTTCAGATTGAATTGGAACTGATTATTTATGACGTGAGGAAACTGTAGCGTAAACTGAACGATGCCTAGTATATAGATATTGACTGTATAGAACAAGTTTATCGATTATATATATAGTTTATCGATTATGTGAAATATATTCGATTATATATATAGTTTATCGAATTATAATCGGTTATATGAGGGTTATTCGATTTTATAACGATTTACCGATTTATATGAAGTTTTAGCGATTCATCGATGCATAGGAAGTTTATCGATTCATCGATTTATGAAGTTTAGCGATTCAATGATTATATAAAGTTTAGTGATTTATTGATTTATATGAAGTTTAGTGATTAGATATAGTTTATCGATCATATGAAGTTTAGCAATTATATATACAGCTTATCGATTATATAAAACTTATCAATCATAGCGAGTTTAATGACTCTATATCGTTATCGAATATAGAAAGTTTATCGAGTATATAAAGCTTATCGACTTATATGTGGTTTAATGACTTTCAAAAGTTTATTGATTTATACGTAGTTTATTTATTATATATAGTTTGTCGGTTATATAAAGTTATCGACTATACAAAGTTTATCAATTATATATAGTTCATTGATTACAGGTATTCATTGTTTATAATGTTTGCATAGACATGATATAGTTATGAATGCTTATTTACCTGACTTCTAAGCATTCATAAATGTTTTATCGATCGCATGTTTTCATTGACAAGTCATCGGCAATGAAATAACCCTAAATATCGGATCGATGAGATTGAGTAATGAGCATAGGTTACATTGCATCAATTGGATTCTTAGCGTAACCAACCCAGTATTTCCTTTTAAAGTCTACATAGCACTTCAACTTCAATGTTTCAAAGTTCGGTGTTTGTTGCTCTGATGGTGGGCAGAGACTACAGAGTTCAGTGTTTCATAGTTCTGCCAATAGGCAGAAGTTTCAAATGTTCAAAGTTCATAGTTCTGCCAACAGGCAGAAGATCCAAAGTTTAATGTTCATAGCTCTGCCAATAGGCAGAAGTTCCAAAGTTCAAAGTTCATAGTTCTGCCAGTGCACGGATGATTCAAAGTTCAATGTTTCATACATATAGTCCTATCAAATGTTTCATAGTTCATCCATGGTGTTACAGTTCTATAGTTCTACCAGCTAGTAGAGAATTTAAAGTTTATATATCCTACGGTTTCGCCAACAAGCCTGTAGAGATCTTACCAATCACATGACATAATATCTGTTTCACCGTATAATTATTGTTCTATGTTGTAACAAGGAGATTTACTCCTATTTATGACCTGTCGCTGTATGTGGTAGTGGTATCATGGGTGTGGTGATTTCATCGCATTGAGCATGACGATAGTTTCAATATCATTACTAAATTCATATAGCTTATTGCTTGACAGCATCTTTAATGAAGTTTAATGATTATATACGACATCAATCATATGTACGGAAATAAGCCTTAGTAATGTATGGAACAATGTATATAAAGTTTTAGTGATTCTCGTAACAGATATCCCAGCAAGTGGTATTTACGGGTTAAACCCCTCTATTTTCATTGCGTTTATGCGTTATATGAATGTCTCATGGTAAGTTTATTAAGCATAGCTACTTTCAAGTTTAAGCGGGTGGTGCAAAGGCCATTTCTCTTGCATCGTGATTGGAACACTGTACGATCGGTGAGTTCTTCAAAGGGAAGGAATTACGAATAGTAGTTGTAAGTTATTGTTCTAGGAAAAGGGGTTAACCACTGAGCGATAATTACTCATTCCCATTTATTATTATTCCCTTCCCAGGTTTCTAAAACAACAGGTAAAAGTCGATCCACGTAAGCAGAGATGGAGTCCCTGGTGTCCTATGAATAAAGCTATGAGCTTGTATGTGAGCTACGAAGCTGTATTATGGTGTAACAGTTCATTCTTGTGTAATTCAAGTTTTGTGTGCATGTTTTGCATATCATTTAGAGTCGCTTTGTATGGCCGTGTGAGCCACCATCTAAACTATCTAGGGCTGTACTTTTCATTATTCATTTGTTTAAGCATTGAACTGGGTTGGTTGTGATGCTCCGGGCGGATGGCCCGTAGAGCTGTGAACTCCGGCAGGCAGCCGTTGAGTTAGTTAGCCTTTAGTGTTATGGTTTTTAAGTGCAGGGAATTCATTGTAAAGGTTTAAGCTTGGGAAATGGTCAATTTTTAGGGAAAACTCTATCCGTTTCATTCCAAGATTTAAAGAAAAACGCTAACACTCCTAGCCATAGGGTTGGGGGCGTTACATTGAACCTAATAATTAGAAAAATATCATAACTACTAAATTCAGTCTGTGTCTCTTTCCCTTAATCTGGGCTTGTTTCACAAATTGATAGTCAAATGTCACAATCGATTATGGCAAAAAACATAAAAGAGATATTAGCTAATAAATTTTTGAAATTTGCATGGCAAACAAACCTCAAATAAGACCCATTAATCCTTAAATCAAGGGGGGGGGGAAGAAATCAATATTGCCAAGCTTAGCTTCTCAAAATCTCCATTATTATTCAAGCTCTCAAAATCAATTCCCATACGCCAAAAAGAGTGAAAGAAGAAAGAGCAATTATACTGGGGCTGTAAAGAGTTAGAAAAGCCAAATAAATGTGTCAAGTATAGTCACAAACGTGCAAAACTCAAGATTCTTCTCCCCAAGTGTTCTGCGGATGACATTGGAGTTGTGTGTGTGTGTGAGAGAGAGAGAGAGAGAGAGAGAGAGAGAGAGAGTTGGGAGAGAGGCCTTTGCACTGGTGTCAGACAATCTTGTCTAAATCTCAACTCTTGTCCATCTCGTCTATGATGTGGAGCCTTTTCCAAAGTGATCGTTTCTGGTAATAGTATGAGAAGTACATAAGATTGACTCACTATATATATAGAGAAGTCTTCTTAGATCGTATGAATTATTCCCACTCCTACCTTATAGTTTATCCGCTTCCAAGCTCTATTTATGTGGATTGAAACATGATCATGTGCATTTGCATTGCCCCAAAGGTATATATATATATATATTGTTGGGTTTTATGGCCCAAAATCTCGGGTTTAGGCACGGGGTGACCATGCTGCATGGGCACGGGCGTGCCGCGACACAGAAGACCGAAGAACAGAGCAGACAGAGAAGTGACACGGTATGCCCGTGCCATGTGGCACATGGCACGGCACGACCGTGCCGCCCTGGCACGACCGTGCCACGGGAAATTTTCTGCCGCCTTAAAGTGGCGGCTAGGGTTGCGCTTTGGTGACGGTTTTTGGAAGGCGGCAGCTAGGGTTTTCAAGGGGAAACCCTACCTCACAGACCCTATATAAAGGGGGTCTAGGGCCTTGTTTCAAATAACTCCAGTATAGAAAACACATTGAGAGAGTGAGGTTATTTGTGAGAGAATACAATTGAGAGTATTGTAATTCTGCTCTTAATCACTGAAGTGATTGTGGTGTACTGCTCTGCTCATAGTGAAATTTGTCGGTGTGCTGTCGCCGTCCGTGGTTTTTCCCGATTTGGGTTTTCCACGTTAAATCTCTTGTCTTCTTATTTCTGTTTTCTGTTATTCACTTGATTTCTGAATTTCTAACTCATCCTATCGCTTCCGCTATTATTGTTGCTCTAATATTTTTCCCAACAGATGGTATCAGAGCCGACCCGCGACCGTGAGCTGCGCCAGTGGATGGAGAGCCCATGGGCAGTCACCTAGCGGGGCAAAGATACTGGGTGTGGACCGCCGGTCAAGAGGACTCGTAAGTCGGTCGGTTAGTGAGGCACAACGAGAACGTTGTGCGCTTCAAGTGGGGGTAATTGTAACACCCTGAGTGCGGCTTAAAAGGATCGAAGTGACTACTTATATCACCAAAGGTGCACCTTTCTTTTCGTGAAGCCCGCTTTTAAGAACTCCACAGTTAAGCGTGCTTGCTGGGGAGCAATCTTGGGATGAGTGACCTCCTGGGAAGTTTCCCGGGCAGCGTGTGAGCGAGGACGAAGCACGCCGGAAAGACTTGTGATGATTTGTGGGGCCAGTCATCGATCCTTGCGGCCGTTAATGGTAAGACCTGCGACCAAGAGGGGTCGGGGCATTACAGATCCCAGGCCACCACTCCGTGGGCCACCACTCCGAGTTGGCTCTGATACTAATCCTAACAAGTGGTATCAGAGCTGATGGTGCGTTCGGTTAGGCAACAAAAATGTGTGGCATGGTGGACCCCATGGACGAGCTTGGTGAAATGACACGCAAGTGTTGATCGAGCGGTAATACGTGTGCTGCAGCGTGGCTCGATGGTGTGGATAAGCTCTTGATGGGTGGCTTGACACCTTGGTAAAGGCTTTCGCTCAAGGGGGAGCTTGTGCACTCATGTGTGAGGGGGAGATTGTTGGGAACGTCACACATGAGTAAAGAAGTCCCACATCGGGAGTTTGAGAAGAAGGGTCATGGTATATAAGTCAAGTGGGCTACTCCTCCTATTGCCAATTGGTTTTAGGATGGAACCTCACTTGGGCTTATTGCCATGGGCCTTGGTTGAAGTGGGCTCCTTCCTTGGATCTCCCCAACATAGTCTGAATTCATTGGCACTCTAGATGATTTTTAGTACTATGTCATTCAGTAATACCAGCTGTGCCTATAGAATTGTCATCAAACTCTTTCATCATAGCATTGGAAACAAGATTTATTTCAACGTACACGAGTAGTCCAAATTATTCACGGAAAATCAAAATAAAGTTTTTATTATTCTTATCTCAGGAGTTCAGAGAGGCAACCAATCATAAAGCCATGCCCAAAGGGATGCCCACCACATTAATTTGGTTACTTCACAATCTCGGAATAAGTGATGAGTTGTTTGATTGTTTCTAGCTCGTTTTGATAGAGATGACATAAATAATGAACAGCTAAATTTCGTATGGCCCAACTATGTCTCCAATGGCAGCCCCTGATAAAACACTTTCGAAAACAAAATCTTCCATCGGAAGGTATATTTGGACTGCGGATAATCGTCCATAATTTTGCATATTTGGAGTCAATTAGATATATATATTGTGTTGATGGCCAAAAATAACCAGATTTGACAGTACAATCCTCATTTTCCCCAAATCCTGAATGTAGATTGCAGGGTTCAGGGTAAGGGCGGATGACCTGAGCTAGGATGGCATATTGGCATTGGATGGAGTCACATTCCAATTCATACTCTCATTTGCAAATAGCAAGTTGATTGTGTTATCCCCTCAATCTGCTGGATTAATATGCTGTCTTAATCGGTCAAGAATCGAACACAACTTATCCTCCAAGATCCTTGTCTCTGTTCCACTTCATACCTGCCATCTCATTCTTAAATTGCCAGGCTGCGGCAACGAGTCCCCTTATTTCCCATGAGGCTTGTTTATCTCTGTGATCATAGTATGCTGCCATCACCGGTGAAAAGAGGCAATACTTGCAATGATAGAGACGGGAAACGAAAAGACCCACCTTGGCGTATATCCTCTAACTTTGTTTCATTAGTAAAGCATCATTCATTATCTGCAGAATTCCCAGCTCCCTAAGGCTTTTAGGCAGTTGACAGGTTTCTTTCTTAACCCAATGGATGGAATGTTGCCTCTGTATGTTAGCCCAGAAGAAGTTAATAAGGAGAGAGCTAAGTACCTGAATCAATTTACCAGACTTCAAATATTAAGAGAACATGCTAGCATAAGGTGCTCAGAACATTATTATTAAGCACAAGGCGACCTGTAGGAGAAAGAAGTTTCGTTTGCCAACCCTGTAATCTTCTCTGCACTTTCTCCCCAAGAAACATAAACAGTTCACCCTTCAGACAGACCGATGTTTACTGGAACTTTCAAGGTATTTCCCACTATTATCTCCTTAGATATTCCAAGTATTGTGCGTATTAATTCTCGACGATTTTCTCCAGCACTAGGGGATGCCATAACCATCGGCTTCAAGGTGTTAACAACCTCCCCAAAGCTTGACAGAATTGAGTTATAATTCCCTTTAACGCCGAGACAAATCTTCCTTTTTTTTTTTTTTTGGGTGCTAGCCCCCTGAAATAGATATTATTACTTCTTAACTCGAGGCCATGCGACCCCTACAAAATCTGCATGCATCACATCTAATATTTCCTTAGGCGGAGAGTCAAAACACACAACTCCTACATCAATATCCCTGCCTAAATTAGCTAGCTTGTCTGCCACCCAGTTTGCCTCCCTGTAGCAATGAGACTGATCTTCCTTGAGCACAGTAAAAAGAATATAATGTATATACCTATGCAACTATATATAAAATTGAGTGGTAGCATATGGAATTGACACATGAATAACTTAGGTGCTATTGAAAGATGAGATGGCGAGTTGTTATTGGTTTAATTTGTCTTTTATTAGTGGTTTTTTTCACATTTAAAGTTCTCATTATTGCATGCATTTATATGCACGAAAATATTGATTTTCTTATTTTAAAAAATCACATTCATACCCAACTTTCTTTGATTTTTCTATCTGTTAAAAATTGCTGAAAATTGAAACTAAGGAGTAAGACAAGATTTTTCTTTTTGGTGTAATTTTATCATGTGGGTACAACAAGCGTGAGATCAATGGGTGATATTTTCAAGTGGAATTTTATGTTAAGCTAGTAAAGTGTTATTGGTTAATTTTTTTAATTAAATATTTATTCTTATTATTTATGATTTAAAATTTAATATGTTTAAATATTTTGATATTTTAATACTTTCTTTAACATTTTATTCGAAGATTTTAGTTCTGCTGGAGCTTTTAAAATTGGTTTAATCATAATAATTTTTAAAACGTATGAGTTGCAATTGTTGTCTTAATGCCTTGGTCATTGTTTTATGATTTTGAAACAAATATTGATTGTTTGCCTTTTAAGTCTTGAAACTTTTGTAATGTTTGCAATGATCCTTTAAAAGAACAAGCTATGCAATATTTATGTTGTATGGATTCAAAAAGATGTCTTTACATATTATAATATTAGTAAAATATAATTTCTTAGAGAGATATTTGGTTAACAATCTATACGTTTAAAACTTTATATCTTGAGCATTGAGTAAGAGGTTGGTTGGTGACCATTTTTACTCCATTCGAAGAGGACCCATAATATACAATCAAATATTATTGCAAATTAAAATTTTAAATATCAAATATTAATCTGTATTCTCTCCATCAATACTTAGCAACCTCTCATTCTTTTCATTTTTATTGGGTTCATCCTTTTAATTTTTCATGCTATATTTTTCAAACAATTTGACTTGTAATCTCTCATTATTTTTTTTTTTCATTTTTATTATTCTCACCCTTTTGGATTTTCATGCCAAAAGTTTCTATTTTTAAAAAACTTTAATTATGGATAGAACCTATTTGTTTTAAATATTACATTAAAAAACTCAAACATGTTTAACTATAATGTGGAAATTTTTTTAAAATTTATTTATTCCATGATTAGCATATTATCCATTTGTACGAGCTTATAATTTTTTGAGTAATCCAATATTTTTAGAATTTTTTTTAAAAATGAGCGAGATAATGAAACACTAAACTCTTCGTTGTATTATAGGATAGAGATATTATGCATATAAATTAGAAAGGTTGAATTACTCTCTTTTGTGCCAATTTTCTTACTAGGATTCATCTTATTCCATTATCGTCATGGTTCTTTTTTTTATTTTTTTAATATTATTCACTTCATTTTTATTAATCAAGGAATTATCTAACATATGTATATCAATTGATGAGAGAGAAAAAATAAAAAGTCGATAAATAGATAAATGATGAATCACACAAACACATTCACTAAAAAGGTAAATCAATAGCCCCAACATCGCAGGCGTATAGCACTAGTATCATATAAAACTGAAAAAGTTAACATGGTGATGACATTTGTCATGTTATCATTGGTCGCTTAATTTTTAAATAAAAAAAATAATTTTGTGACACCTAATAAATGATCTTAGCCATATTATTAAATTCAACGTTTATTCATCAATGTAATATACTAAATCATGCGATTATCATTGGTTCTCTTTTATGTAATAAAGTTAATTGACAATTCAAGGGTTACTAATTAGTATATTGACTTTTAATCTAATACAGTGCATTGAAAGTCATTAACAATATTGAATTGAAATGTAAAAATCAAACAATATGTAAAGTAATTTTATTTTCAATCAAAAAAAGAAAAGATTTTTCTTATATTTTAAAAATGGAACAAATATCTCTATTGTTCTTTCATTAAATTTTCACTGATTATCATTTCTAATTAAGTAATGGGACTGAATTTTTTTCCTCCTTTTTTTGCTTGGTAAGTTATCATATTCCAATCTTTTCCTCATATTTTATCAGTTTTTTTAATATGACTAAGGGCCTATTCTTTTCGTAGGTAAATTGGGTGGGTAAAAGGGTGAAGCAGGTTGAAGTAGGTTAAGGTGGGTTGAGGTGGGTTGAAGTTGGTATTTTTTTTTTTGAGGTGGGTTGAAATAGGTTAAAGTAGGTTGAAATGGGTTGATGTAGGTTGAAGTGGGTTGAAGTTGGTATATTTTTTATGTGGTGGGTTGAAGTGGGTTAAAATAATGATAATGTAATTAATGTGTGATAATTTATGAAGTTATCGAAATTTTGTGGAATTTTTGTTTATTCTTTTTTATTTTTTATTTTTTATTTTTTTATTTTTTATTTTTTATCTTTTTTATTTTTTATTTCTTATTTCTTATTTTTTATTTTATTTTTTATTTTTTTATTTTTTATTTTTTAGGAATTTTCTGTAGCTTTTGTTTGGAATAAAACTAAAAAGATAAAAAATTAAAAAATAAATACAAAAAATTTAAAAAATACAAAAATACAAAGATAAAAAATTAAAAATTAAAAATTAAAAATTAAAAAAATTAAAAATTAAAAACTAAAAATTAAAAAATACAAAAATTAAATACAAAAATTAAAAAAATAATAAAATTAAAAATTAAAAAATAAATAAAAAATAAAAAATAAAATAAAAAAATAAAAAAATTAAAAGTAAAAAATTAAATACAAAAAATTTAAAATTAAAAATTAAAAATTTAAAAATTTAAAAATTTAAAAATAAAAAACTAAAAAATACAAAAATACAAAAATAAAACAATTCCAAAGTACGATAATTTACAAAAAAGTAGTATAATGAACTTTATGGTGCAAGAATGATTAAATCTCACATGATACTTTACAAATTATTAAAATTATGAAGGGGGTGGATTGAAGCTGGTTGAAATGGGTTGAATTAGGTTGAGGTAGGTTGAAGTTGGTATTTTTTTTTTTCAAATGGATTGAAGTAGGTTGAAGTAGGTTGAAGTAGGTTGAAGTAGGTTGAAGTAGATTGAGGGTGGTGAATTGCAATTGACCCACGAAAAGAACAGAGCCTAAATGGCTTCAATTAAACAAATTTTAATTATTTATATTTTTAATAAATTTTTAAAATGTACATTAACTCATGATCCTGCAAAGTACGGGATCTATCTAGTCATCAGTAAAAAATAAATGGTTTGCAGCAGGTACACTGAATAAATATGTCAATTAAGATTTTTGGTATACCAAATCTTACCTGAAACTTGTTCCATTGTTCTCTGTATCTTCTCCAATTGAACACTTATTTTGCCTCTCATTTTGTTTGTCTCTATGAATGAATATAAGCTGGCAAAGTTGCCCGAGCTCGAATCGATACTAAACGTCCAGCAAAGCAACATCAGTTCCAAATTCAAACCTTAACTGCAATAGCAATAGTTGACAATATGGTGATCTTGCAAAATTGGAACCCTGCAGTTCTGTCTCCATCAAATCCAGCAATGACTTGAGATGGCCTCCTTGCTAGTGCTACGAACTGATGATCACTAACTGCCAGACTGACAGATGCCATACAGCAGTGACCCAATTAAGATGACAGTAACTGTGAGCCAGGAACATTGGTTTTTTTCCTCAGTGAGGCACAGAAAAGAGTGAACTAGTTTACCTGAACACGTTCCGGAGAACATGTAGATTAGAACCTGCTGTAGATACAGAATATTAAGGCTACAGAGGATGGACGACTAGTCTTGTAATCTTCAAAGATTTTACCCGCCATGAGAATAATAAACCAAAGGATACACGAAATTTAAATGTGGGGAGCCACATAGATATAGTGAGCTAAGAAGCACGGACACTCTCCCCGACTTCGCGTATCCGTGTCCGACACCTGTCGGAGCCATATAGATGTAGTGAGCTAAGAAGCACGGACACTCTCCACGGCTTCACGTATCCGCGTCCGACACGTGTCCGACACGTGTCGGACACCGATACTCTCTGATACTCTTTGGACACTCTCAAATGCATGCAGAGCATATAGACAACATGAAGAATGTAGGTTATGTTATTGATAGTTGTAGAATGCACATATTATGAACAATTTGCTATTGTTTTCATCCAAACTTGATCCTCTCAAGGATGAAGACACAAAACAAATTATAAACACATAAGTAATAGAATAAATATTTTCTAGCCACCATGTGTCCACTTTACTTTTCAGAAAACTCACGTGTCTATGCCATGTCGTATCGGTGTCTGTGCTTCTTAGATAGTGAGTTTAGATCAGGTTTAGGTCTAAATTTTTCAAACCAAGATATAAACCCAATCTGGATCCTCTTAAACTTATATCCTATTTGCAAACACTGCGCCCCACAAAGATATGGGACGTACAGATTGAGATTGAAGTCTTACAAATCTGGAAGAGTAAGACTCATAGGTCTGCACCATGGGGAGTCAGAAGCAAGAAATATAAAGGAAATTCTCCAAAAAGTGGCCACAAGGGCAACCCAAATTAACAGAACCTGGTAAATCGCTTCATTCTGCTCACTTCAATTGTTGTTACAAATATAAATTTATCGAGCCACGAAATTTACATCCAGCACCTTCTCTTCGCTTTGTGCCATTACAGGACTTTAAATTAACAAAAATAAGAAGAAAGGACACCACCCTGTTGAAATCCCCCTGGGCCCTGACTAATCACCTGAATCCTCTTTCTGTTGCGCTATGCTGTATAAGCCTAAAGAATAACGTAGTTTCATATCAGCATTGAGCCATCCACCTCTACAAAAGGCTGTTCTTGAATGCCAGAATCATTTTCGGGGACAAAAGCAAGATAAAGGCTAAGATTGAACCAAAGAACAATTTTATTAAATAGTTGATTGGATCATTGTCAGCTTCTTCAGATGCAATTTTTGAAGTTGACATCGGAGTTGCTGAAGGCAGGGCTTCGATGACAGCATCAGCTAAATCGGCAATGAAAGAAGAGGTGCAATTGAGCGCTGGAACACGACCCCAGTTCTCAATCCCTGACTCAAGAGCTAATTCCTTGTATTCCATATCAATCTCTTCAAGGGTCTCAATGTGCTCACTCACGAAGCTGTCATGAGAAAATTGGGAGGGGGGCAATGGATACATCCAGAATCAGAAATACCACTCATGCTCATTCAAGATATGCCTAGATGCATCATGTTTGCGCGTGTGTGTGTGCAGTTCATGTTACAGCAAAAAAACTAATGGTTTAAGCAACATGATTCCTTGGAGACTGATGTTTCTCTTTCCAAAAAACTGACTCCTGGTAATGACTGGATAAAATAAATTGCTATGAGATTTGCTACTTGTTTATTGTTTATATTTATGTATTCCTCAAGGGAAGGCAACATGAGAAAGTTCCATTTGTCACACAGTTTGAAGATCATCCGCACTTTTTACATGTCTTTGTAGCATATCAAAAGCAATTGGAAAGTACGAAATCCTCTTTGTAGCCAGCATCTAGCAATGTTATGCAGCATTTCATATAATTCTACCACTTCAACATAGCAAGAATCAGTCACTGAGCTATTGGACACTCACCTCACAGGGACAGCTAGCAGGCTCTTGACTCCTTTCTGACCAAGCTCAACAAGAACCTCATCAGTATAAGGTTTCAACCATTGCACAGGACCAACTCGACTCTGAAAAATGGACTCAAGGAATTAAACTACATGGAAGAATTTGCAAAAACTAACACAGAATAGTTCCATACTTCCATGCTGCAAATGACAAGTCAATAGCAAACACAAAACAGATGGAGGAAATGAGGCGTGAAGGAAGCCACGCAACTGAGATACTAGAACTGCAACAATGCCCAATGTGTTCCCCACTGAAGGAAGGATAGGAAGATCCACACGCATGCAACCTAACCTTACATGCAGAAACCATGATATGGAATATTAAAATTGATCCAACTTTACTTCAAGTTTACCTGGTAAGCAAGAGTATGTTGGTTATTGATTCCTCTGGCTTTTAGCTCTCTCATGATGAGAAAGATGCAATCCTCCATCTGTTCTTTGTAAGGATCACCAGCCTCCTCAACATAACTAAGCGGAACTCCATGAGCACTGAAGAATATCATGACCTATATAGTAATGTCAATCAAAGAAACATTAATTCCAGCTTCAAACACTAATTCTAAGGTAATTGATAAGAGTCACCTTGTAAATTGAGATGCACAATTCAATACAATACCTCATCGGGCTTGGAAAAACTCTGCAGCTCTTTCTCAATCAAGTCAGCCATTGACTTGACATAACCTTCTCGTTGGTACCATGATCTGATTATTGCAAGTGGCAGACTCGATAGATATGCATCCTCCCTGACAAATGAGAATGACCCAATTAAGATGACAGGAGCAGATTGGGAAACAATGGGTTTCCTTATTTACCAGCAAGGCACTCAAAAGAGCAAACTAGCATACCTGAACATGTTCTGGAGAACACGAAGACTAGAACCTGTTGTAGATATAGAGAATTGAGGGTAAAGAGGAAGAACAACAAGCCTTGTAATCTTGTCCCTTTTAATCTGTCATGAAAAAAAGAAGCAACGTTCAACAACACTGGCTCAGCACACATTTGCAGAGGCTGAAGAATGGAAGAAGATAACTTAAGGACAGTGAATCAATGATGTCACAAACACATATTCTTCATATAATGCTTGCTGGATTAGAGATGATTGTAATCCAGATAAAACAGCCAAGCATCTCCCAGGCATAGGATGTGAGAAGACATTGAACTCAACACCTATTTTTTTAGAGTCTGTCTTTGGCCAAATGAAGAAATCACTAACAGGGAACAAAAGATTAGTTATCCTTTGCTGTACAACACGACTGCACTTAAGTTTGAAAACAACCCCCCCCCCCAACCCCACCCAAAAAAGGAAAACCCTATTCACAAACTCTTCTCTACATATCTTCTCCCTCTCTACTGCACAAATTGTGAGGCACAAACTCTAGGTTGCCTGGGAAGAATAACACAAAGAGATTGAGAATAAAACTGGATGCAAAAACTAGAAAAGTTTAATTTTGGGTGAACTCACATTGGATGCGCAAGCTTAAAAACAAAAGGGGAAAAAACCACACTTTCAAGTTCTAAAACATAAAAGTACTCGAAGACAAAAATCAATGCATACAAACTTCTTAATACTATAGATCCTTCTAGCGCTGGAAGTGGGTAGAGACATGAATGCAAACCTGTTGAACTGCCTCTTCTGTAAACGGATACCAGTACCTCATGCCGACATAGATAGATACATCTTTTTTCTTTGCTTCCAATGCCAACTTGAGTGCATTTGCCTTCAAAAAGATGTATCATTTTGTAAGATTTCTATGATAGGATTGCCCGACCCAGAAACAGAAGTGACATTTGTAAGAAGGGAGGGGTGATCATCAGATAAGAGAGAAAATGGATAACTAACAAAGGTTTCTCACCTGCTCATCTGTTATCTTCCGCAATGGTGAACCCCCTCCTATTGAAGCATAGCCCTCCTTGCTTTTGGGGGCTCTGAGCACAGATATCAATTGAGCCAGAGGTCGCTGGAGAAACTGAAACAGCCTGGGTAGGCGAATGATGTCCTATATGAAATGTTAAAAACCAAGCATTAGACCAACCTGAAAAGAAGAGCATCATCAGCCTAAAACAACAATTACCGAAAAGGCAAACGTTCAAGGGCATACTGGATCAGCAAAAAGATTAAACAAGAAAGGTTGGACATCATTAAGCGTCTCAGGCCCACCGAGGTTCAGAAGGAGCACCCCAATTTTTTCCTCCGCAACATGTGATGGAGCTTCTACCATATCATCACTATATGTGCTAGTGTATATGCCAGCAGAAACAGAAGCTTTCCCAACTACAATACTCTTTTGCACTGGTTGACAAGAACCAAATCCGCTGCTATTGCTGGCTCTACCATCAACCGAATAGGAACATGAGATTGCAAATGACCGTGAAGATTGATCAGGACGGGTTGATCCATAAGGAGAATGGCTACATGAAGATATGCAACTTCGGTTTGGTGGACATGAGCTGCCAATAGAACAAATCATTAAACAAGGAACATTGGTATATCATCAGACTTTTTTCGGTCTTCCCCAGTTACAGATACTTGCACATGAAATCGTTACAGTGCTAGTAAAGTAAATATTGCAGTGAAATTAAATTGAGGTAGCCAGCAAATAGGGCTCAAGATGCAAATGGCATTGCTAACAAACCGTTGAATTCTATGCAACCAAAAGAGTGCAAATAAGAAAATCAAACTCTTTTGTTGTTTCATATAAAACCCTTCCAAAAACATTCAACGGGGGAAAGATTACAACTTTGAATGCCATTTTTTCCACGAAGGCAGAAGCAAATGAAGCTTTTTTATCTACCCCCGGGGGGGGGGGGGGGGGGGAGCACACACATTAATCCCAAAATGAACAAATAAACATAGGAAACAAACATAAAGAACGAACACCCCGAACAGGTAAAAAATTGAACACCTCCCCCTTCTCCCCCCCTCCCCCCGGCAAAAAAAAAGGAATGGCCACGTAGTCTTCAATCAAATGCACCAAAAATATGACGATCAAGTCCGTGATCAATTCAGAACCAAAGATCAAGCGAAGGGGAAATCCAACATGACCCAGACGTCAAACGATTAAAATAATTCGACACATTTCACAATCCATAAAATAACACAACATCAACTCATTGGGGCAAAAAACTCACACAGCAAATTTGCGATCCAACCTTCTGGGCAAACAGGGAGCTGACAAATTCACGCGGGAAGCAACAGCAGAGCTCGCGGAAGCATCCATGTGTCGTCAATTAAGACAAAACCCAGAAGCCCAAAAGGTATAGTTTGGCTTTAAAATGGGGAAAGAACGTCCTGGCGGGATCAAAACGCAGCAAATTTGTAGGGTTCTTGATGGGTACTAGAACTGAGAAGATCGATGATGAGACTTTTCCCAAGTCAACTTCATAAAATAGCACTTAGAATGAGGAAATTTCTAACGAATGGAAGAGAAGTACGTGTTCAACAATGGAGGCCTAGTTGGGGCAGTTGGGGTACGTAATGCACGTTGACTTTCCCGGTAGGTCGGTGAAGACGCATGAGGGTGAGAAGAAAGCGGCAGCGCAGACGACGTCGTCGGCAGCAAAGCTTCTTTTGTTGGCCCCTTCGCTATTTTTTCCCCCTTTTTGGGGAAGATTTCACTAGGGACGAGAGTTGCATCCGAACTAAAAAAATTTACCTCAAACTTGCCTCATTTATAGCGGATATAGGTACGAAAAATTATAAAAAAAGGGGCATGGGACAGATATGGGTATTGTGTTTGAAAATGAGCATGGGTATGGGTATGGATTCTTAAAATTCGTACCTGATTATGTATCCGATTTGTTAGTAAAAAGCGACTAAAATATGGTAAAATTCAAAAATAAATACTTGGCATGAAACTCTAAGTGTATAGTGTTTATTTGTGTAGAAATAAAAAATTAAATTTTTTTACGTTTTTAACTTCCGTGAGTTTATCTGACATGAATTTTAGTAGCATCGCTTGAAATTGCGAATCAAATATAACGTGTGTGCAAATATAGGTTGAATATATGTGACACTTTGCGCACGCTATATATACCCAAATAAAACCCGTAAACCTAAAAAACCCTATAGGTATAGGTATAGGTACAACTATTCAAAATCCGATGAGTATGGGTATGGATATGGGTATAACTTTTGAAAATGAGTATGGGTGTGGGTATAACTCAACCCGCCCATGCCCATCCCTAGATTTCACCCTCTTTTTTATTTTTAAAAGAAGTCAGATAGAGGTTTACCTCAATTAATTTGAAATAGTGTTGGCTAGGGGTGAGCATAAAAATCGGACACTCAATTTTTGATTCAGAATTAGTTTGGACCTAATGGGCACAGTTCCGAACGTGGTTAGATCTGTTCTAGGAACAATTTCAAAATTTAGGATCCGATATTGGGTGCTAAAAATTTGGATCTGGACCTCAATTCCCAGTCAAATTTTAAATAATTTTGATAAAAAATATAAACAATAAACATTTACTCTTCAAGTGATGTATCTTTTGTACTGAGATCCAACTCTTAACTACCCCAATTTAACTATATGTTTTTTTTGTTTTCAATTTATCCCGAACTTACTCTTTATGTATCTCGACTGTCACAGATTTCTTACTTCAAATTTTGATTCTTCTCCTCATGAGTCTTATTGCATGCTATATATTTATTTTTATATTATTTTGATAGCTTTCCTTTCTTTCTCTCTCTATTTCAAGTGAATTAAAATAACTTTTAGGTTTCTTGTTCGTCTTGCTAATGTTGATTAGTGGGTTTTTGATTAACACTGTTTTCAATTCTTTTAATTAATTTTAAAGTATGTAAATTTTCTTTACTACTTATTTCGTATTTAATTTAGTCTTATAATTTGGAAATAGAAATTTGGTTTCGGATATGTGTTCTGAACTTCTTTTAATTCCTCACTCTCCCTATTTTATTATGGGGAAAATGAGGAAAAAATAAAAAATATTACTTACAAATCAGGTACCTGGAATCGGACCCAGTCCTCGGATCTAGTTTCAACTGCATCCGGAACCGGTTCTAAATGTTAGGATCCGATTCCAACCGATCCAGTTCTGGATCCTAAAAATTTAATCAGGTACCCGATCTGCTCACTCCTAAACTACTGACAGATAATCCAGTTTAGTTTAACTCAAACAATTAAATTAATTTTGAGTCGATTTTGAAAACATCTTAAATTTAGTTAAAAATAGAAAATATGATGTTCTCACACTAATCGATCAATTTATGTCAGCTTTAGGTCATAATCAGTTTAATTGATGGCAAGTTTATATTATAAAGTAATTTTTTAGGTCATTCTCGGGTTGCACGATCATGTCAAATCATAAATTTTCTAACTCTACTCAACTAATAAATAGAAGGGTAAGGGCTTGTTACCTTCATTAGGAAATATAGGTTGGTAAATAGGTTAAATTTATTGAGATAGATTGAAGTAAGTTGAATTGAGTATTTTGAAGTGAATGTTTTTTTGCTGAAGTGGGTTGAAATAGGTTGAAGTGGGTTGAATATTTTTTTATGATGGGTAGAAGTTGATTAAAATAGTAAAAAGTGGGTTGAGGTTGATTGAAGTTGGTATTTTTTATTGAAGTTTGTGAAATAAATTGATGTGATTTGAGGTTGGTAAGTTTGAATTTACCAACGAAGAGGACTGAGCCTAACTGGACAAAATTATTAGATACTTTTTTCACACAAATAAATATACTTTTTAACAATGCAGACTATTTTAAAACTCTGTTTTTCCCTTTCGTTTAACATTAAGCTCAAACTCCAATATAAAAAATCCGATTGACTCTGAATTATTGGATCTGAAATGAAGAGATACGAGAGAAGCTCAAGTTGCTTAATGTGACATTGGGTAATTATATTTACTAGGGTTATACCGTTATGATGTACTAGTGTGAGTTAAATAATTTTTTTAATATATTACTAAGAGAATATATTTTGTTATTAAAAAAGCAAACAATAAATTAATGTATTATACTATTTTGTTGACGCAAAAGTAACGTGAGTCTTCTTTAGTTTTTGCCTACTAATAACATTTTTTCATTATTAATTAATATCTAACTCATATTTTTGTTGTATCTACATCATTTAATCATATATATTTTATGATTAAATTTTATTATTAAATAATTGAAAGGTGTTTGAGAAGTTACCTTATTAAATAGAATTAATATTGTATGAAATTTACATCCATCTCACATAACCTTTTATTTTTATTTAAATCTCACGTAGTATCCCATGTTATATTAAAGTATTTATGATTAAATTTTATTTTTAAATAATAAGAAGGCGTCTAAGAAGTTACCTTATTGAATAGAATTAATATTGTATGAAATTTACATCCATCCTACATAGTTTTTTTAAAATCTCACGTAACATCCTATGTTGCATAAAGTATCTCACATGGCTATTTTCTCATATGTGGCACCCTACATGAGAAGTTTATGTGTCGCTCATACATGAGTTCAATCCAACTTTATATATATATATATATACATACATATATATATATATATATATATATATATATATATATATATATATATATATATATATATATATGATGATATATGATTCTTCGTTTTTTTCTAGTACCATTAATGACATTGTACACTTGTGTGAGCCTAACAAAGCAGAGGCATGTAGACAGTGTAAAAAATCCGTAATTTTTTTTTTTTTTGGGTGCAAAAGAGGGGCTAGGTCCCGATTAAAATTTTATTAGATAAGTTCATGTTGGGGGTAGAAAACCCCTACTCTGTCTGCATACAATACTTTCCTTATCTTAGGGGGCGAGACATATGTTGCATAGAGATTAGAAGACATAGAAATCCCTAAGGGCCTGTTCTTTTCGTGGGTAAAAGGGTAAAGTGAATTGAAGTAGGTTGAGGTAGATTGAGGTAAGTTAAAGTGGGTTGAAGTGAGTTAAAATGGGTTGAATTTTTTTATGTGATAAATTGAACTTGGTTAAAATAGTGGAAGTGGGTTGAAGTAGGTTAAAGTGGGTTGAAGTGGTAAAAGTAGGTTGAAATAGGTTGAAGTGGGTTGAGGTTGTTATTTTAAAATTGACCCACAAAAAGAACAGGCCCTAAGTTTGTCAACATATCTGCTACTTGATTTGCCTCCTAGAAACAATACGAGATTTTAACTTCCTAGTTCGGCCTCTCCATAAATTTCCTACATTCACCCAAAAAGAAAGCGTGTTCAAGGCACCATGTGTACTTACCTTGAAGCATACCCACAACCATCAAGGAGTCTAGTTGCATCCAAACTTTAGAAAGTCCCATAATTCTCGCTAGCCTCAGCCCTCGGTATGCCGCTTTTATTTCTGCCTTAGTCGATGTACATATACCTATTTTCTCCATGAAGCCCGCTAGCCATTCGCGCCTCTCTCCCCAAATCACTTCTCCTCCTCCTACCTGTCCTGGATTGCCTTTTGAAGCCCCGTCAGTGTTGACTACGACCCATCGATCATCCCATCCCCGAAGAGGTGCAGCCCATGCACTCATAGCATTCGATTGGAGGCTTGGTTGTTTGATGATTCCCTCCTCTTCTAATGCCAAGGAGCGTCTCACCTCAAATTTATTCATAAGAAAACTGCTTTTGTCCTTAGGTAAGTACTCTAGGGAATCCAAGCAAAATGTAGTAAATATAATATATCTATTGACCTTTAACCTAATACTACTTCACTATTTTCTTTAAAAAAAAAAGAGATATTATTGATGATGAATGAAATATTTATCCTTTCATTAAAAAAAACAAAAACCGCACCTAATACCTTAAAAGGTAGTAAATGACTGAATTTATTAACATGGTGTATGTCACACTGAATTAGTATGATCAACAAATTTGTTAAAGTAATATGTGAAGAAAATTTAGGACATATTCGTTAAAATTAACTATTTTAGTAATAGTTAGTTGTTAGCAGATTTAATAGTAATTAGTTATGACCTACTAGTATTTAGTGGTTAGTTGTTCAAGTAGCGATTTAAAATAAATATGTTCGATAAATGTAACCATTGAGGTATCAGATTTATATAAAATGATTAAAAAGGACATAAGAAATGAATATTTTCAGAAAATAAAGAGAAACATTTTGCAATTTGCAATAGGAGCAATAGGTTGAGATCCTTAAAAACTACTTTAAGTAGCTTTTGCAAAACACTACATGACTCAATTAACAACTGTCTCATCTACTATTTTACCGAACACTTACAAATGGTAGCCCATACTATTTTAACCACTACAACCCATTAACATCTATTTCATCATCTATTACTGAACACATCCTTATTAAGTTAACAACTTGTTCTTACATCACATCTTATCACAAAAATCTTTTCCCACTTCTTAAAGGACAGCTCGGTACACAAGCATCCTGCGTTCACGCAAGGTCCAAGGAAGGGCCTCACCCAGGAGGTGTCGTGTAGGCAGTCTATCCTAATTTTGTCAATGGCTGATTCCAAGACTCAAAAATATAATTTAGCGTAGGTGAAAGCTAGCACTAGCATAGTTATTAAAGTATTTGAAACGTACTGCTAAAAATTTGGATTTGAATTATGTTTGTGTCAGTGTTCGACAACAACATTTTGAGTAGCGTGTAGTATATTGACTAAGTGAATACGCTAATCAGTCAATTTTTGATGTTCGGAAGTCTAGTATTTGAATAGCATTTCAAGTAGCGTTTAGCATTTTAACCAGTGTTTCTGAAAAGCTAACAATATTAACTTTTGGCATTCAAAAGTAGTGTTTAATATTTTTCGGTCAAAAAATATTCTTTGCAAAATTTTATACTTGAAAATTATTTATATCCTTTATGTCAATTTACATTAACCAACTAACTCAATAGCTCAATTTAACGAACATATTTATTTCAACAGCTTATCTAAAAAGCTATCCGCTAACAACTGAATTAGAAAAGTTATCAGCTATCTAAATAGCTATCCGCTATCTGAACTGCTATCCGCTACTTAAACAACTAATTTTTCCGAACATGACCTATATCGACTTCAAGCCTCATACATTTTTTTGTTTTTGTTTTTTAAGAACATGATATTGGCAATATCAATTTATGATGCAACCCCATTTTATTAGGGGAAGTGGTGTGTTCGAATCCGCGGAGAGTATTAAAAAAATTTTGACACCTAACCACTCCTTTTTTCTTTTTTTAAAAAATCGGAGCTTTGATATTCCAACTTCCAATGGGGTTTTGGTTTCTAGGGTTTTCGAAGTGGCCTTTCGTCCACTATAAATAGACCCCTTTTGTCGACAGGTACCCGCCCACCTCATCTCATCTCATCTCATCTCATCTCGGTATTCCAGTTCCTGTCTTTCTCACTATCACTTCTCACATTCGTCTAATCGTCTCTACCGTAGATTTGTTCTTGGTAAGCCTAAAAGTTCCCATCTTTATGCCATTTTGTTTAAATTTTTTCTGGGTTTGAGAAAATTTCGTCTATCTCATTCATCCGTTGTGTTTATGTTCAGATTTCTGAACTTAATAGATGCAATCAAAATGTGGGTTCTGTTGTTTTGAAGTAATAAATTTGGGCACAAATTCAGACACGGGTGTTAGTTGATTTTCAATAATTAGCCACCTTTTGCACGGTGCCTATACAGATGCTACTAATCACGATTGGGGGGAGCTAATATTCCTCCATAGTTTCCTTCAAATTTAAAGCAGCTACATATATAATTTTTCATGCAGTAATGTTTGAATTTGTATGATAGGAAGAAAAAGGTTAAATCTTTTTGTGTTAATGGTGTCAATGATGAGTTGAAATGGCTCCATTTAAAGAGTCAACAGCTAGTGCCAATTTGTGGTAATTTGTCTGCCGCTTGGAGCCAATATCAAAACCAACTGGTGGAAGATTGCTTGAAACTCACTGTTGTTTCTTGCCACAATACCCGGTTACATCTTTGTGTTACTACTACACAAACTATCAGTCTTACGACAAGAAAAATCCAATGGAGATAGTCAGCCTTGTCTTTAGGGTAAGGCTTGTTGAAAAAAACATTGAAGTTTGGTTGTCATAATACTTGTTAAAAGTTGTTGATTTACTTATGTTTTAATGCAAAGCTTGTTGAATTACTTCTGATTTCTTTGGCCAAGTGCTCACTTTAGTAAACTTTCTTGTAGAAAGTGCATGTGATAAGGCAATGAAGTAAAAGTAGGTTAACAACTTTGACATCGAAGCATGAGTAGATCAATAATTTTTGACATTTGGGCGGCCTTTTTTCAAGATTGACATGATTTTTACAACTGTAACCATTGTTTTGGTTTTTGTTAATCTTGTCAAGCCTTGGTGGTTGTTCCTGTTATTGTGTTGGGTCTTTAGAGATGTTTCCAAGTACAATGCCTCTTAGAGAAGCTGTATGAATGTCTTACAAGGGGTTTCATATTGGTTTAGTTAGGGGGCATAGAACAACATAATTTTTATTGCTAAGGCCTTTTGAGTGGGTGGATCTTGCTCGATGAAACGCCCTCCAAGCAGCCCTGGACATCCTTCCCACATTGTTTTTCGAAATTCCTAACCCTCTTAGTCTATGATGTATTGGACACTAGAAGTTTGTGCTAAGTAATGCAAATTGCCTCAGAATAACCGAATGGTGGTCTATAAAGCTATTTGGTTCAGACAGAGGCATAGACTAAAGGGAATGCTCCCAAACCGATATGGTTTGAGGGTAAGGGATGCTTTCTACTTCTTCATCCCTTTCCTAGTTAGTTTCGGATATTTTTTCCCTTCTGGGCATTCATAGATTGCTTCATCTCTTCTTCAGTTTTATTTGCACTCTTTTCTGTGCATAAGTGATCTTGGGGAATAGAACTAGTGATCAATCTGTGATGAGCCATTAACATATAAGAAGATCCAACTTTGTGATGGATCTTCAATGAAATACACTTGTTAACGCTTGGCTTCTGAGATCAATTCTAATCAACTCTATCATTTGCCCTCACTTTTGACTTTCATTTAGTCCTCTAATTTGATTATTTTTTGATGGCTCATGTTTTATGTGCTCGTTGGGGAGTTGATTTGAAGGCATATTGACTGTAATACTGCAAGTGGATAAATGCTATGTGCCACGTCTATTGGGCTATCAGACTCATCCATGCTTATGAATTATTAGGGTTTTGATCCCATCTACCTGTTTCACGAGCATCACAACCCCAATTGGCCATTGCATACTGGGTACATTGTTTGAGGTTTACCCTCGGCCGGTGTGGCCAATTTGTGACTGCCATTGGTCCTAGGGGATAGCTCTCTTTAGTCGTAGGGCAATAGCAAACTCAAAAACAGGGGGAGTATGAACTTTCCGACTATGTAAGTGGACGAAACACATGGTGGCTGTGTCACAATTGTTGGTTCATTAAAGGATAGAGCTTTTGCATCACACATAGGCCCCACCTATGGGGGGGGGGATCCCACATGATTAACTTGAGGAGTTGATACCCCCCCCCCCCAAAAAAATACCAGAGCAGCACTCGTTTCTCCACAATCTGACAGACATATGGTGGTTGCGTCACAATTGTTGGTTCATTAAAGGATGGAGCTTTTGTCATTTTACATTTTTACTCTTTATGAATTAGTTATGGAACCTGTTAACTCTTTGAGAAATTAAAAAAAATTCTGTTTTTTGGGGTTTCATTTCGGTGCTGGAGCACACACTGTTAAAACGCTTGCTGTGGGTGCATGCAAGTAGAAGGGGATGGGATTGAGATCCGTTGAGGAATGATATGGATGAATTCTTATTTTATCGTAGGATAATTTAAAGGGTAAGAATGATGTTATCATTTAATTTCGGCAGTATTACATGCAGTTTAGTGGAAGTGTAGTTGTTTCTTGTTGGAGGGTTAGTGTAAGGTCTCAGATTGCAGGGTATGTGACAATTAGAGATTAATTGCCCAGGGGTGAAATTACACATCAATTTCAAAATGATTGTTATGTTTGTCTCTAAATCTAGTGTTATTATGTGTCCATTTAAGTCGTTAGATATTCACTTTGGCACATTAATTTCTCTTAGTTGGAACATATTTATCTCTTTTAATCATTTCTTGATGTGGAGCATTGTTAGAAAAAATCAAAGTTGATTTGATTATGGTTTGTCTACCTATAGTTATTGTTGTGGTTGTTTAGCTACATAGTTGCATTGTGAAAATTTGGTAGAAATTGGTGATTTACATTGTATCATAATTCCAAGTTTGTCCACGTAAGTTGTACTTGTTTTCCTATAAATGTATGCTTATTTTGGGGAAGTTAAGATTAAAAGAAAATTCAGTTTCTTGTTGCATCAAAGTACCTGAAATTATCAAATAACTAGATTAGTAATAACAAAAATAATGATTCAAATTACGTGGTTGGTCATTGTTGTAATAATTATATTGCCAAAGCCAAGGTGCAAATTTCATGTGTGGTTATTCCTCCACAGGGTTAGCGTGGTGTTGAGCACTCTGGTGCGTTCTTAGGCAGTTAATTTGGAGTACATAGTAGTGTCCAAAGATGTTGGTAGAGTTAATGGCTGTGTTTAAGACTAATTTTATGATTAATTCTTTCTAGTTTAAGCGTGATAGAGTGCACAAGTTAGTGTTGGATTTTTTGGTGGTATGATGTGTTAAGGAGCTGAATTTTCATATCCTTAAACTCCCCTCAAATCAGCCATGTTTTTATAGGAAAAAAAGGAAAACTTTGTCAACAGCCTTGGAATTGAGAGAGAGTGTATCACAAATTTGGGCCAGATTTTAAAAATGCATTCAAGTAGTTAAACAAGCATAATAATGAACATAGGTAGGTAAATCATAAATAAACAAACTTTGATTTTTTCTAACAATTTTCTACAAAAATCAAATTGTGGTTAATAAATCAATTAGCAGTACTTCGATAAGCATATCCGGTGAGTAATGCGTCAACAGTTCTAATTTTTTTTTCCTTTTAAATTTAGATAATCCAATAGCTAAACACCACTGCACTTTCAAGCAATTTAGGTTGGGAGGGTTCCCTTTCCATGATTCATATGGGGTCGCATCAAATTTCTTATGAGGCACATGATTTGATACATGACATGTAGATAAAATTGCTTCCCTCTACATAATATCAGGAAGTCCCAAACTAATTAACATAACATTCATCATATTTTTTCAAGGTTCCATTTTTCCTTTTTGCTACACCATTTTGTTCTGAAATATAAGGGGTAGGCTATTCATGAATAATTTCATTAGCTTCACAATTAGAAAAATTCATATTCGGCAATTTAGGAACCAAGTTGCGATGCTTAAGCCTTTTAATAGAGTCAACGTCTAAATGTCATAATCTACCATGCCATAAATCAAGTGACTCAGCATTCATATTTTCAGAAATTATGTCAAGCACAATCAGATCATTATTACAGCAGAAATCATTTCCCACAAATTCACCATTAGGGGGTCATGACTAGACTATCTGAAATAAAGGTTAATTTTAGCTTGTCTTTCATGAGCAAGCTACCAGATATAAGGTTCCTATGAATTTTAGGCATATGTAATACATCAGTAAGAGTAAGTAGTTTTTCAAAAGTGAGTTTTAAAGTAATCTTTTCTTTTATGATAATAGAGGCAGATATGGGGTTACCCATAAAAATATTTTCACCTTTGTTAATTTTTTCGTAAGACTGAAACAGTCTACAGTCAAGACACATCTATCTAGTAGCACGCAAGTCGATGATCCATTCCACAATATTGCCAACTAAATTGACTTCTGATATTGCTGCAATAATAGTATCAGATTCAACTAGATTGGCATTTCCTCATTTCTTGGATTTGCAATCTACGACCTTGTGACCATGCTGCCCACATTCATGGCATTAGCTCGTGAATTTGTATTTCTGCATCTTTCCTTGTAATCAGTTCTATAATTTTTTCTTCCTTTATTTTTGAACTTATCAAAATTATTAGATCTAGGCTCCACAAGATTAGCTCTAGAAAATCAGAGTTATGAGAAATTCTTTTATTTTTCAATCTATTTTCTTCCTTAATTTTTAATTGACCAATCAACTCTTCTAAAGTCTAGTCTTTCTTTTCTTGCATGAGACAATTTTGGTGCTCTTTTTGAGACGGTGGTTTTTTTTTGTTTTTGGATAAGAAAAAGGAATAATTCGTTAATGAAAAGCCATATGGCATATACAACGAATATCTTCTACCAAAAGTAAATCTAAAATATCAAATTGAATAATTCTGTCTAGAAAGCTAATGATAAATATACTACTGTCGACCAGTTCTGAACTTGTAGAAGTATTCTTGCCACCAACCGCATTCTTTGATGTTAATGCATCTTTCTCGAATATTGGCGAGGTATAGTATGACTTAATTATTCTTTCCACCAACCGCATTCTTTGATGTTAATGCATCTTTCTCGAATATCGGCGAGGTATAGTATAACTTAATGGAGCAGATGTCCAATTGACGTAGTATATTGCACTTGAAAGAAGATTTTTATATTAGAACCACATGAAATTTCATTTTTGATTTATTGCTTAATAAAAACGTAGATCTAATACAATAATTTTCAAATTCTACTCAACAAAAAACTCACACTAAATCTCCAAATCTACAATAAATTGCACAAAGGTAATA